>CDFI01106081.1:14171-54329 GCA_000826405.1 Acanthamoeba divionensis | reverse complement strand
TCTCTCTCTCTCTCTCTCTCTCTCTCTCTCTCTGCCTAGAGAAAAGTGACTGTTGCACTTACATGGTCCAAAGCTTCACGTGGATTGTTGGCTGTGAAGAATTCGTTGTTGAGCATCTTTCCTGAGTATTCCCATTTGTGAGAACCCTTGACATATTCAAGAGTTCCAGCTGTACGCGAAGTATCATCTAAAGCAATCCAGCACGTCAGCAACTGCCCTCTCTTGTGTTGTTTAAACTCAATTAGTTCTAGCCATGTATGAAAAGGTGAGAAAGAGAAAGACTTGCAGGGTTGATAAAATCAAAATAAGCAGAGTCCTGGTGGAATGATATGGCCTTTGTGCCAGGAGGCTTCCACCTTGAGATATGAAACAAGAGTTTAATTACTTGATGGATAGGTGCAAGGTATAGGAAGATGATGTGCTGGGCCAATTTGGGGGGGGGAAGTTTTTACCAAAGATCGTCTTGTGCAATGCGTGTGCCGTTCCATTTGGCTAATTGAGCCATCAGTTTGCCCAGTTGGGCGCTTAGGGCGACAGATGCAATGGTCAGATCACTCTTCCACTGTGGCCCATTGATAAACAATTCACAAAATGCGCTGGAAAGAGGGTGTTTGGGGGGGGGGTACGTACAGCGTTGACAATCTCTCGAGTGACATCGTTCCTTCCCATGCCCTCTCTCCAATGCCATTCATCAGGATATACCCCTGTTTCAAACTCTCCCTTAAACATCAATGGAAATCTACTTCTAATTGCCTCCACCAGCTCCTTGCTGATGAGCCTATCTAGTATCAAAAAGCCATCCTCTTGGAACTGCTGAACTTGTGCATCACTAAATGAATCTGGCCCACAATAGTTAAGAGAGTGCAAAGGCCTGGCAGATTGCACAGACCCACATTTGCCAAAGAGTCGCACCACAGCAGCACGCCCAGCAAGCCTCATAGTGTGGGCAAATCAATCACACTGATTGAAATGATGAAATGATAATTGAATAAAGGGGTGGTGTGTGTGTGTGGTACTTTGCCACAACCCAAGCAACCAAACAGTTAACTGATCCCCCCAACTCTGCGTTGGGCTTGTTGAAATTCTTTCTTTCTTTCTTTATCACACCAACAACAATCACAAATTGATTTAAGATAAGCATCTTGATATCAAAGGAAGGGTTCAGTAATCGTCTTCATCACTGTCATCATCGTCGTCATAGTCAAACCCTTCCTCAAACCCAGACAAGTCCATTTCATCAAAATCGTCCCCTGCAGAGGCGCGTGAGTGCGCGTAAAAAAGAAAGGAAAAAGGAATGAAGAGTAAAAGAAGAAGAAGAAGAAGAAGCCTCCTTACCTTCAAATGCCCAATCCCAAAGTCCATCACCATCCTCGTCTTCTTCTTCATCTTCATCGACTTCGGATCCGTCGATCAGGTCTTGGTCGTGGAAATCTCCATCGTCGACGTCAGGGTCCAGCGCGTCGGGCTTCTTTCGTCCCACTTCATAGAGTCTGACCACTGAGTCCACATAGACAGAGTTGGCATTTTCCACAACGGCGATGTAATTATCTGGCGCCAAGACGAAGCCTCCATTGGGAGCACTGCGCATGTCTGGCACGTCTACACACAAATCATATATGGATCTGTTCTCGACATCTATGGTGGCTATGTGGGAGTAATCTGATGCATCCAATGTGACAAACAAGTTCTGTGTCGGGTTCTGATTTCTGTTAAACTTGTCGTGCTCGAATTGTCGAGGAATGCCATACATGATATCACCAAGAGAGTTGAAGATGATGTGGCTCTTGTCCAAAACAGGAACAGTGCGCAACAACTTGAACGTATGTAAATCCCACACTTCACTGTTGATGATCACTTCTCTTCCAGACGGGTTGAAAACACCTCCACCATAATTCGTGAGCCTGTCAAATCTGTGAATGGCCCTCGAATAGCGAGGATCCCACAACGTTCCTTATATAAGACACAAAAAAAAGATATGTAACATCATTAGTAACATCAACTAATAACCTAAAAAGTAAGGCAACAGCGCAATAGAAAAATAATAAAAAAAAAGTTGAAGATAACAGTGTAAAGGAAAACAGTAGTTTTTAACTCACCATCGCTAAGTACAAGGTCATCACATGGGCTAAAGCAGGGTCGATTGGTGCGGTATATGGAGCTGGCGGAAGTATTTTCTTGGAGGGTGGCTATCTTTTGACCAGTTTGCACGCTGAAAAGGATTGTGGCATGCTTTTCATCACTTGCAGCTATTATGGTTGACCCGTGATTAAACGTTGCTATATGACAGTCTGTGAAGAAGAATGGTTAGCCTTATCAATTGCGTAAAGGCAGACAACATGTATTAAATCAAAGGAAGAGTTAGATAGGGAAGACGACATGTACCTGGAAAGGACCATACAAATTGTTCATCTTTCATATTAGTCATGTTATCGCTGGTATCCCACATACAAACATTTTCGTATGGAGAACAGGTAAGCAGATACCGTCTATCATCAGAGGGTACTAACGCCCATACGCTGTAATCTGTCGATGTTAAATATTGATTAATAGCTGGATATGAAGTATTTTCAAAAGACATAAGGTGTGATTACCATGACACTTCCATGAGTTGAGAAGCGATGCCGATTCTATATCAAACATTTTTAGATCTCCGCTGTTACTTCCCACAAGAAGCTTGTCGTTTGTGTAGAAGCATGCACTGGTCAAAACAGATTCTTCATCTCTAAAATTTGATAAAGAATCAGTCTCAGCCTCTAAACAGCAATGCCGTAAATAATTGTATTATTTTACTTGACACTAACCTGTACGTTCTTACCGGACGGAACCGGCTGTAAATGTATCGCCGCATCATTTGGCCTCCTATTGTTTGTTAGCAAGCATTCACTTTTAGATTCTCCAAGTATATTGTAAACCAAGTGCACAGCTGCTATAAATAAATACCTTTAATGCCACCATGCGGAGGAGTGGTCATCGTCTGACGAGCTAATAATCGCGATGTCATGTTTCGTGGTGCCCGCAAACCCAATGGGTGCCCAACACTTGACGGGGTGGGACACCTGATAGTTAAGTGGTGTGAGTGAGTATGGTTTGGCAGAAGCCTGGGCATACAAAAAGAGAGGTGAAAGAGCAAAGGAGGAGAGGTAGTACTGCACCTGTGACCGTGTATAAGTGAGAATGGGGGTAAAACCGATATGGGATGAGAACATCTCTTATGCTGATCCATGCAATACTGTCGCACCATCTGGTCTAAAGTATTTTTCTCTCTTTCTTTTCTCTCCTTTTCTTCTCCTTTTTGCTTCTCTTGAAGTTTTCTCTTTTTTCCTCTATTCCCTGTAACTTCAAATGTTTTTGGCAGTGCTGCTTCTGCTAACAGAGTGTTTGCTGTCTTTGATAAGCCATGATTCACCAGGTGCTTATGCACCAACTGTAATAGCTCCTTATCTGAATATGTTATAGGGGTGTTGCTCACAATGGCAGCTCTTTCAAGTTTGGGATAAGTGGGGTCAATGGCTTCGTTCACTAAAGTCATATTTACATCCTTCTTCATCTCTTTTAATCTTCCTGCTATGCGATTTACCAACTCCACTGTATACATCTTAAACTGCTGATGTTCATTGATATTATCTGGTAGAATAGGATCTCGTATCAAATCAGGCAAGAGACGGGTACTGATGTGCAGCTTTGATAAAATTTGGCAGATAGTGGGATCTCTAGCTAGCCCCAACATGGCTCTGCAAGCAAGAGATCTGATTGCATCTATGAGAACGTAAATATTAGCTTTTCAGGGTTAAATCTTCGCAAATATGAAAGTGAAGGTTACCAGCATGCGAAGCAGGTTCTTTTATCCGCAACAACGACAGTAGGATTTTAATTCCACTGTTTGCTCTTATGCTCTTCCACACATGTTTCAAGCTTTCTTTCTCTCTGGACAATCCTGCTATCACATGCATGATTCCAAGTGCGGCCTTTATCACCTCCGGAAAGTCAAAAGCGTGAGGGTTCTGATCAGGTTTGTTTTCCAGGTTTTGATTTCCTCCTGCTGCCTCTAGTACAACGGATATACCCTTTTTCCCAGAGTCGAGGCTCGTTGCAATTATCGAAGCATGAGTAAAGGGAACCTTATGGGAATAAATATTGGTGAGTGGTGCTGAAGAAATGAGATGACAAATAAGACCGTAACAGCAAGAGGCGAAACGTACAACGCTTATAACTTGCATGGTCTCGAGGGCAAATTGTGCAATGTCTGGATATCCCCATGAGACACTTTGAGGGGTGAGTTCGAACAATATCTTAAATCCATCCAGAGCCGAAAACATTTCCACATTGGGCCACTTGGATTTGTTTAAATAATAACTTGGCACACCTTCTCTTGCTATTTCCTTGTTTTTGTTGTGCTCTTGTGAGACCCAAGGATTTCCCAGAAGATATTCGATGGCTTCTGAAATGGAATTGGTATCAGTTTCCAGTGCCTTGTTGCCAACAACAGATACTAAAGAATTGGTGCTTGTAGTGGCAGTGTCAGGGACAGAGGCAGTCGAGATTCTTTGGGAAGGAAATGGGCTAGAGGAAGCGCCTGATATGGATAACCTTGTGCTCCTCTTTTTTGGTTGATGTATCGTTTTCTGTTGCATTTTAATTTCACTCACTTTTAGAATCAGATGAGAACGGAAGTATTGTTTGAGGCACAACATAGCTGCGTGGACCAACGAAACTATTTGTTTCTTTGGGGTGGTTTCCGATTCCTGTTGGTCCTCGTGAGAGCTTATCCGCACGAGACAAGTTCTGCATGAGGCAAGAGAAGATCAAAATCAAGACTATTTGTATCCTAGTGATGGAAGCACCTCAGATAATTACCTCAGTATGTGCAAAAGGGTTTTAAGTCCATTCATAGAGTCTGCGTCAAAAAGTTCAAGAACCATGCCATAGGACAATGCCAAGCTCAAAAAATGGCAAGCCGATACTCTAAGAATTAAATACGTATTAGAATTGTTCGCACGATGCATCCAGAAAAACGCTTACCTGGCATTATCTTGGGGTACAGTTAGTATCCACATTGCATAAGCTACCAAGCGCGAGGGCAATGGCTCAGGAAGAAGTAATATACGTTCCATCACTGTAGAAATAGAGGACAGACCATAGAAGCAAAGTGCAATACCCCCACTTAGATATGGCTCTTGTGCCACCTATAAGCATGGTGTATGAGAGATTTAATTATCAGTGAATAAAAGAAATGTTTGTGGATATGAGTAAATGCAATAATTAGCTTTTACCTGTAAAAGTAACTGCAATCCGCCTTTATCAACAAATACACTTGCAAATTTTTTATGAGCAAGCAACCTGTTAACCAAAGAAAGTGCGTCTGATAGATGATGAGTAACACTAATGCATGGATACACTATTTGCGATATCATTTGAAAAATGCTTACCAAATAAGAGAGGAATGTCCTTAGACTGAAGAAGGGCCAAAATGAGGTCATCTCCTCCTTCTTGAAAAATGGGAGCAAGTATTTCCATGTACTCGCCCAATACTGCGATGCAACGCACTATGTATTTCTGTAATATTACAGTTCGAGTGAGCGATGATGTACGAGACAAACGGGGAGAGATATAATTACCATTTCCCTCACTGCATCATCCTCTTTCTGTAGACTGACCTGGGCTAATTGTGGGCTTGCCAAGGCTTCTATCTTGTGTGGAACTTCCTGTGTATTCTCACTGCTGTCTGAAGCATTGCTTGGCGATGAAGCACTTTCATTGTCCTTTTTGCTCTCTGTTTCGTGAGGATAAAGAAAGCCGCGGAGGCGCCCTACTAAAAACGTGGGGAGATCTGTGCTAATCACTAAATCTCCCACTTCTCCGTCAATAAGCACTGCCAAAAGGCCTAACAAACAATTAGGATATGAACAGTATTAAGAAAATTATTTCGATAGACTGAGCAATACTTGCAACATCACGCATATCATCAAGCGGTGATTCTAAAAGAATAATATACCCGTTGCATAAATACGTAATGGTGGCTGAGCCTCACGCACCCAGCGAACTAGCTTTTGATATACGTGCTCCTAGAATTGCAGAAGAATTCGAAAGAATAAACACGATGAGAAAAGACACAAAATAGAAGAAAAAGCAAGACTCTACTGGCATATGAGGGTCACTTTACCTCCTCTGGTTCTAAATCTAGAGCCCAATAGCGAATGACGTGTGCCCCAGCAGCCAGCAAGCAGCGTGCTGCAGCTTCACAAACTCGTTCATCTTCATCCAATAAAAACCTATCAACGATCTGGACAAACAAGAAAAATGAGCCTTTCAAAAGAGATGGAGGAAGGGGGAAGAGAAGAAAAAAAGAATAGAATAGAGGATCTCTGAAGGGGACAGGAACAAAATGAATTGGAACGTACCAAACCAGGAAGAGGGGAATTATCAAATATATCTGTCAGAGGAGCGATCATGCTCACTGGCACAGCGAGATAGCGCTTGGCTTGGGTGTCATCTTGTGGCTCTGTCGCCACTCGCTGATACTTTACTTCCTCCTCTTCAAACACTTCTGCAATTCTTCTCAGAATAATCCAAGATGAAAAAGTGTAAGTTAAATAAATAATCTGGTAAGGATTTGCATTTGATGTTTTGTTTTGGGGGGGGGGATCATACCTGTGCATAGCAGATGCAATTTTCTCTTTATCTGTCAGCTTCTCTATTTCTGCAATCTTCAGCAACACTTCGCGCATAGCCGGCGCATCTGCATAAACTGTTTCAAGTGCTTCGTGCTCTCCCTCTACATCTTCAACATCATCTACCTCCATTCCCTCCTCATTGTCCAGTTCTCCTTCCTCATCCAGGACTGAATTTTCTTCTTCTGCCTCTGCATCCTCATTTTCATCATCATCATCATCATCAATATCTTCATCGTCGTCATCCCACATAACCTGAAGGCCTGAGTCATCAACAGTGTTAAGGACATTCTCCTGTTCTGATTCCTCTAAATCTTGGGCCCAATCTTCTCCATCCTCGTTAGGAGGGCCGCCCCCTGACATTGTCCGCTCGGGTTGTCAGTCAAGGCTGAACTCTGTAACCGCCCTTTTGTTTGGTATGATGAGAGGGCTCGGGGGGGGGGCGTTCCTGAAATTCCAAGGGGAGAAAAACCATAGAAATGTGAATTAACATTCTTGGAATAATTAACTCAGCAGAACAAAAAATGTATTATTTTCTACGTATTTATAAATACTAAGAAAAAAACTTTCCAAACGAACCTGCCAGCATTTTCGCACGGTTGAAGAAACTTAATATTCACACAAGCAAAATGGAAGCACCAAGTAAGTGTTCGTTTATATCTAAGGTGACCCATCTGAGATGGCTAATTTATTCTGACTGGCAAAAAAATCTTCAGCTGGCTCTGGCGTCGATGATGGAGATGATTCTTGGCCTATTTACACTGGCATGTTCGCTGGAGCAAAGGCCAGCAGTGGTTTTGCTTGGAAGCTGAGCAGTGGCGAGGGCAGCCGCAGTTTTATTCACCACATCAACTTTCCCTCCGTGTTCGTCACACAGGCACCCCCCCCAACATAAGTTTTCTTCTCTGATAATGTTGTGTTAATAATATATTCTCTTTCCTTGTGTGGTTCAACCAACAGCCCCAAATTTTTGTGTTTCTCTCTGGAATGACTATTACAGATGGCACTGACCGCCGGATATGTGCAACGGTCGAAAGGCAAAATAACCATGGTAAATATTCTTTTTAAGCGAGGAGAGGTACTAAGTTTTTAGGTATATTTAACACCATTTGGTATTCTCAGGCTTTGACCTTAGCATGGGTACATGGAGCAACACAATAGTGCAATCGTGCAAGGTTCACTGGATAGCCTTTGACAAGAGATTCCTTTCTTCTCCTGGTAAATTTGTTGTTGGCAGTTAGCTGTTGGATCAACTTAATCGAAGTGTACCTTCTCAACAAACATAATTGTTTCTTTCTTTTCCTCTGGTCTGGCAAGGCAAGGCAATTGAAGGAGGGAGAGTATTGCTCTCGAAAAAGGCCAGCCCTGGCTACAAGGTATGGAAAACAAGTCTTCACAGTTTGGGCCTTAAGTATTTGTCTAACAACGCACCTCCGATCCCATGTGATTGCTTTGGCATAAGCTGCACCGAGGAAAAGGGGACAGAACATACAGACAGAAGATAAACTTCAAGAACAAATGTTTTGCTTCTGTCCCCACAGTTGTAGTAGGACTCTCTGCTTTAGATATACTAGTTATTACTCCCCTTATAAATATAAATATAAAAATATTTTGTTTTTGTTTCACTTGCGTTTTTACTCTCGTACCAATCTTTTCTCTGCTGTCTCATATTCATTAGGACGTATCGGACACTCGCATAGCCCTTTCAGTTTGTAATGTGAATGCCAATGGGTTTGAAATAGAGCTGTCGACATGGTTGGACTCTTGTATTTGGTCATCAGAAGTCAGTTGGATTGCTTTCGACAACTCTTTTCTCTCAGGAGCGCATGGTATGCTCCATCACTCTGCTAAATAATGAAAGTGAGAGATCACTGAGAGGCTGTTATTCAAACAATTGCTATTTAGGGTATCAGCTCGCCACTGGTCGGTGGCCCTTTAAGCGGGGGATAGAAGGATACACACTTCACCAAGGCAATGGGGATCGCTCCATCTCACAGCACATAGTATTCCCTCGCCACTTCGCTGCTGAGGCCTCCCCAAATGTGATTTCATTTTTTTCTGGGCTTGATGTGCTCGCTGGGGCAGATCTTACAGTGGCAACTGTTTCCGAGATGATAAGTGGATTCCATCTGAATTTGCATACTAAAAAGAAAACACTGGTCTGGTCTGCCTCTTGCTCATGGTTTGCTGTTGGAAAGCCAGGTACCTGCACAGACGGTTATCACCACATTTTGCAAGCTAAATATTTTACTTATCGCTGGGAGACTCTTACAGTAGGAACAGAGAAGCGCAAAGATGACGAAGCTACAGCAGTTGCTGAAAAGAAACGGATAGCTGAAGAAACAACCACGACCACAACGTCTGCTGCTTCAGCAGGTATAATCACTTCCTTCCTCTTTTCGTTGTCCGTAAAAGTGATGTTTCAAAACAGCAATTTGTACATCAGCCTTTGTTTAACATGTTAACTTTTAAAAAAGCAGAAGACGAAGACAATTTGTGCACAATTTGTATGGATGCTGATATCAACATTTGTTTTGTTCCATGTGGTAAGTTAGATTTCAATATCTTCTGTGTTGTGTAAACCTGCTGGGGGGCTAAGTTAACTTTTTTTCTCTTCGCGTATCTTCTTTTTTTAAAAAAAGGGCATTTGGCTGTATGTCAGGAGTGTTCTAAGCTGTTAACAGCCGGAAAAGCCAAAAAGGAATGTCCCATCTGCAAACAGAAGATCAAAACCTGTGTTCGCATTTACAAAACATAATGGGAGCTATTTTTCTTTTCTTTTCTTTTCAAAAAAAATGTGTTGTGAATAAAAACTGGTGACTGCCCCCCAATAACCTGCTGCGGAACAGTTGGAGCAAAAGGATTGATTTGAATCAATTCAATCATTTTACAATTGTATGTCCCTTGTTTATTTGTAATATGTATTACCAAAAGGACTGCTTGAAAGGAACATACAAGGGGTCTTGCAGCAGCGTTATTGTTAGGTGCTCGTCTTGGAAGAAATGATAGGGATAGTCCACCAGGTGGCCTTTCACGCCGGCCAGCAGCTCTGCTTTTTCCTGTCTGGTCTCTCTGTCTCTGATGCCGCTGGCAAACTTCTTTTTCCTTTCGTTGACCTGGCTCAAGTTCTTGATATCGTTTTGGGGGATGAATTGGAACACGCTTTCGTAAAGCTGTGTGTTGCTTGCGGCTGTTCCGTCCCAAAGAGACCGTGCCTTGTCAGATATGGGATCACAAATTGTGTGCAGAAGGTCTGTATCTGCATCTGTAATTCCCAGATGCTCTTTCCACAGGGACATTCTCAAGGAATGGCAAAATCGTCCGACCTGGAAGGAGATGCCGGCCATAGAGCCGCGCATCAATTGGCTGTCTTGCATCCATACACCGATTTCGCTATCTCTGTCGCCTTGCATGCTTAGAAAGAAGAAGAAGAAGAAGAAGTACTTCAATTTCAATTCAACACCCGTGCCAATATCTTACGAGTATGACATACCTTCTATCATTTATGTTGGCCGAAGAGATAATCGCTTCTCTGTCATCCACAATGAGTAACTTCATATGTTGAGAAGCAAAGTTAATAAAGGTTATTCACAACAGGGATGAAGGGTAGGATGGCTTGCTTTTGCGTGGACATAGATCTGTTCTGTGACAGGTTTTGAATGAAGAAATCCATGGGCCCGCAGTGCATGAAACGAAATATATCTTCGTGCATCCTCTCCTTTCACTGAAAACACAAATGCTGGGTAAGCACTGGCAACCAGCAAGTTCTAAATATATAACTGGTAGTACTTACAATTGTACTCTCTTTTTAGCATAGACAATATGGACCCTTTTCCTTTCCATATAGTATTGTATTGCCTGCAAATAATAATATGTTAGAAGATAACTTGCCAACGCACATTAAAGAACTAATTCAACAATAGCGGCTCAACGATCATACAGGTGCATGATTTGGCGTGTTTTGATATCGTCAATGGGTCCGTTGGCAGGCAGGACAGGTAATACAATGATCACTCTAAAGGGTAGTCCTTCGCGAACGGCACGGCCTATCCTCTTTATCAAAGCCTCTGCTATCTGGTTTGTTGGCCCCTTTCTTCGATTGAGAATGGAATGTGAGATAGACTGTCTTTTAGTTGCAATCTTTTTTTGTGTGCTGTTTTATACCTGGGCGAAATTGCAGAAATAAAGTATTGATTTTCTATATAAATAAAATGCTGGGCACTCTCAATCATGCCCAGATAAGCTTTTTGTATTGATCTCTCGAGTCTATTCCCTCCTGTTATACGGCAAGATATGTTATCACATTGAGGGACCTCATATCTTGGTAAGTTTTTATGTACCAGTCCATTTAGCCAGAGATCTTATAACTTGGCAGCGGCATCTGATGGGAATGGCACTGTTGTTTGTTTGTGGATACGGGCCAGCAGAGGTCAGGTGGCTTTCCATGTGAATGCCTTTATCTAGTTTTCCTGTGTAGGAATTGTGAACAATGTTAGTCAAGTTAAAAAATTGTAGGAGAAAAGGGACCAAATAATATTTACCCAGAATGGCTTCTTCCAGATTTTTCTTTCTCTCTTTAAAATGTTCTTTCTCTCCACTGTAAAAATCATGGAGAGCTGTCATCACGTCACTGAAGTCCCGTTTTATCTTTTCTCTCCCATCTTTCTTTTCGTTTTGTTGGCTTTCTTTGTCAACTTTATGCCGCCTTCTCTCCCTTCCACTCTCCTTCAGCAATCCCTTGCTGGATTCAATTTCTCTTTTACTGCTACCAAGCTGCTTCAGCCTAATATTCTTCTTTCTTCCTTCCGTTTTCCTTGGCCTAGAAGCCCCACTCATTTCTTCGTTACTAGTATCTCCACCTCTTGTTCTGTTTGTGCTCTTATCCAATGCAAATCTGTCAGTTTCACTTTCTTTGTTCGACTCTTCATTTTCAACGGTGTCATCCTGGATTGCACCTATTAACTCTCTACTTACTTCTGCAAGATAATCTCGACCCCTTTTTCGCCCTTTTTCTCTCTCTGATATTCTCAGTCTTCGTTCAGATTCCTCGTCCTCGGTTCCACTATTTTTTGGCTTCTCAGTATCCGTTTCAGTTTTTTCCTCTTTCTCACTTTCCATTTGGTCATAATCGTGCTGGTCTGATTGTTGCATCATTTTCTCTTTTCCTTTATCTATTGCCTTATTTGTTTGGACCTCCTGCTCGCTCTCCGTAGCTTGACTAGTGCCACTGTGCTGGTGTTGAAGGTTAGCTATTTCGGACAACATTTGGAAAATTTCTTCGCTTTCCCGTACATCAGAAGAGCGACCCTAATATTACAAAACAAAACAATAATTATAATTACTCCATTTGGAGAGAGAAGCATGCTTAATGTTGACGTACCATTATACTCCCCCCCTCTGTGGATTCACTGCAAAGACGCAACTCATGTTGTTTCCTAAGTTCTTTTGCACGTTTAGTTTCTGATCTTTCAAGAACTTTTCTCTCTTGGCGCACGTGTAACTTAGATGCAGTGTAGCCTTTTATCTTATGCTCAACACTGGCAATTCTGCCTCCTTTAAAGTTCAACATAAGTTTTTTCAAACCAGCCACTGCTCTATTCGCCTTGCTGTTTTGTTTATCTCTCATTTTGGATTCTTGCTCTTGCATTTGTTCATTTAGCTCTTTTTTTCTCTTTTCCCTCACGTCTTGGGCTTCTTTCTCAATTCTTACTTTCTCTTTCTTCATATCTTCTGCTTCCTTTCTTTTAGTTGATTTCTTTATCTCCTTTATCTTTCTTTTTTCATCTTTATCTAACATTCTTTTAATTTTTTTTCTGTTCTCCTTTTCTTGGTCGGGCAGCTTCTCTTCGCCGATTTCCGTTTCTGTTGGTTTTACTTTGTCTTCATTTCCCCTCTTCTCTACAGTATCTCTCATCTTCCTCCTTTCTTGTTCTCTGATATCTCGCTTTCTTTCTTTTTCCTCCTTTATGATCACCTTTTCCAATGCTTTCTCTCTTTTCTTTTGGTCCTCTTTTTCTTTTCTTTCGTTGTAATCATTTTCACTTTGCTTATCTGCAGCCTCTCTTTTCTTCCACATTTGTTTGAGTTTTTCAAAGTCGATTTGAGATCCTTTCAAAAATTTTTCTCTTTCATCTTTACTGTAATTCCCAATTTCTCTGAACCTTTGCCGTATTCGTTCCGCAAACGTCTGATCTTCAGCAGAAGGCGTCCCGCGGGCTCGCTTGTCTTGATAAGTGACGAATGGTCAGTATTACATCAGATAAGAATTCTTGTTTGGTAAAGATTAAAAAAGTTATCACCTGCTTTGAGATCATTGAATGGGTTGAGTTCGGGTGGAATGATGCTGTATAGTTCTTGCTTCCGTTTGGGCAAATCCAAACGATGCTGGTTCCAGCGTTGCAAGAAATTGTAAGCCACGTCCATAGCAGCTTCACCATCTAATTTTTTTCATTAACATTTGTAAGGTAGTCTATTTGAAAAAGCCTCTTCATACCTATAGCCACATGGATATCATGCCAAGCCATTCGAGGTTGAGTATCTCGGTCAATATAATCCGAGAATGGCTCAATTGAAGGAGGATCTTCAGCACAAAAATAATCCTTATGCCCAAAGGAAAATAGTCAAATGTTAAGTCAGAATTGTTACTTGAATTGACTAAAATTTACCTTGCCAGGCCAGCGTGGAGCTAGTCTATTATTGTCTGTAATCTGATGCGTGCCTGTGTCCCAACGGCCAACGGTCAAGTCTATGCCTCCAACGAACGCCTTTACAGTTTTAAAAGTAAAGTAAAGTAAATTGCTGTACTGCCTCAAATATCAATTCATTCTTATTGTTTTGCCTGACACTTACACTTATGTCTTTAGTTCCATAATCAACAACAAGGCTCTTCTGGTGATGAGAGTATGAATTATTTGGAAGTCGTTTAAAATAAGGGTGCCTCATAACCTGCAACAGTTTGTAAAAGAGATTATTTAAGTATTAGTATAAATGAAAGTGAATGGATTTAAGAAAACAATTCAATGCCTACTTGAATATTTTCACTGATGGCCATAAGCTTCTTCTCTGTTTCATCCGAGCCATTATCCATGAAAATCTTAGGCTCACGCCATAATATTATATACACACGCACTCCGTCTTCGTTGGCTTTCTTATCAAGGAGCAAGTCTAGCCTGTCTGTTTCTTGATAGGGTGGTTCTCTCCGTAAGTAGATCTCTCCTTGTTTATTAAAACATGAAGAAATTAAGTATGATTTGAGTATATGTAACTTAGTTATGTGCGGATACCTGTAACTCGCCATCCTGTTATGAAAATTGAATGTTTTGCGTTCTCAATGGCACTTGCTATTGCAGCCATAGCGTCTCGTCCATCAACAAACCATCGGCAGGTGGTGTGATCACGCACTGGCGCAAACGATCTGTGCACATACCCTAATGAACAGGAATCAATAAATCAACAGAACATGAAACAAGTAAACGTTTGTACTAAATTAGTATTTTCTAAAACCTTACCCCGTGCTGCCCAATACTGCATCGCAGATGCCCATTTCTGAAGTTCAACTGCGTGATCAAATGATTCTTCTTCAATAGCAAATTGCCAATCAACATAAGATTGCAGAGGGCTGTACAATGTGAACTCATTCCCATTCTCCTGAAAGGCAAACCACAAAGAGAAAAGGTATAAGAGAAAGAAATTTAGTTTGTCTGATTATTCAAGGAGGGCAAATGATACATTTAACTGTACAACAGTGCCTTCTAGTGCCACCACCTTATTGTATGAATTACAAAAGCTTTAGAAAAGATTGCGCAAATGAGTGCTAGGGTAATAGTGGTATTACGAACCTCTGATGGATCTTTACTGTCTTTATCTTCGTAGAAGACTACAAATCCCTCCATCACTTCAACATACTTTTTTCTCCAGTTTCCATTCTCCTTGCGTAGTAGATTACCAGCTTTGTAAAGCTGTACTTCAGCCTTTTTCTTTTTATACTTGCTCTTTTTATCATGCATTACCCCATCCACTATCTTTGCTTCTTCAATTAGTTCCTTCATCTTTGGGTGCAAGCTATAAGTTATATCTTCATAGGCAGAATCACCTTCCTTACTTTCTAAGGTGGTAAATCCAATACCCAAAGGGTAATGCTCAAAAATTGGTGTAGGTCTGTGCTTGTAGGCATACCAAACAAGTTTCATATACTCCATACTGTCCTTTGCCTTTTATACACACGCACAGAGAGAGAGAGAGAGATTGTTAACGTAACATGGAGAAAAGACTGAGCCAAAGGGCCATCATGGAACAAGGAGAAATATTAGAGGTAATCATTTGTTTCTTTATCTTATCATACCTGGTAATTGCGAAGCAAGAACAGCTTCTCTCGCGACCTTAGCCAGAAGCAAATTTCTTCTAAATTGGAGAAAGATGCATCCTTATAGAAGTACTTCCCTGCTCTCCGCACAAAGTGAAGGCTTTCCATGTGTATCACATGTTGTTTTTCCTTGGGCTCTATCCTTGATATCCAGGTAATTGCAAAATGGCCAACTGCTGATATATCAAGTTGCTCAGTCAGGATCTAATATTTTGTTTCTCTGTTCTGACGCGTACGGATTTACTTTACCTTCTTCATCAGTCTGTTCAGAATAATCATAGGTTAAGTAGCTTTTTCGGTCTAAACGAACAAGGAATTGTCCAACTTGAGGCATGCCTGTAAGCAGTACTCTCGCTTTAAAGTCGGTCTCAATCAACTGAAAATATCTGAAAGAGAGGAGGGGAAAATTAATATACAAATACGTATGAATTCGCTTATTTGCTAAGGCTTAAGTAAACAAGAAAAACCTGTGGGTCATGAGGTTGAACACCTGTTTGTAAAAACAGATTAATTGCTAATTAATATTGTTGTTGTACATATTCTTAATAGTACTTACGTCAAAAAGAATTGCTGGATCAGAGGGAGGGCTCAATGGAAACCACCGCAATGCGTACAACCATTTGGACAAGGACACAATTCCTGACAACTCCTTAGAAATACGAAGCAAATTGATAAGCGGATCACAAAAGAGTGGCCAGGGTAAAACACCCACCATTTTGAGTAAGATATCTGTTCGTATTCCACGAAAGTTCTGAGCGCTCTTATTAGCTGCTTTGTCAAGTTTCCATAGCTTAATCCTGGCCTCTATCTCTGCTGGTGAGAGCAATAAAAGCTCTCTAGCATCCCACTCAGCTGTGCCAATTACAGAAAAAATTCAAAAATTAATGCCATATCTGTTTAATATTTGAGTAAAAGACTACTTACCAATGAGATGGTGGATACCATACAAGGCAAGTATTTGCCTGAATTTTGGGTGTTTTGGGGTAGGTGGCAACTTGTAGGTAGGTGGTAACTCTCCTTGGCCCAAATAAACTTCATAGAAGGCCTTTTCAAAACTTTTCCATTCCACTTTAAAGGGGCCAATGTCTTCCTCTTCGCCCATATCTTCTGGTTCTTCATTACTTTTGTTGTCATCATCATCATCTCCCTTGCCCTGTAGTGCATCACAGCGAGCTCGTCTTTGCTCAATGTCTATCTGAATTGCATGCAACCAAATATTTCGCGCATTTGTGTTTGGCAGCAATACAAAGAGAATAGCGTCGTGAAGTTGAGCACACATGAGCTCCATGCTGGGCCTTCTTTGTGGATCAGTTTGCAGGCATGATATAATACTCTTCATGAGAATTTCAGTTCCCTTTCCTTTTGTTTGGAATTCTTCCTCCTTGATAAATGGCAACTTATTAGGTCACATGTAATTTGTTGATTCCATTAATAAATGGAGGCTTGGAAAGATACCAGAAGTTCTAGTGGAATTTGATAGAAATCAGTAATTTGTTGTTGTCTGAATTCCATTGCTGAACCTCCATATAAGTCTTTGAGTCTTTTATTTGCCAGCAGCTCAAACAATACAATACCTACAAAAGCGGGTAAACAGTTGAGAAATTATGGAATTAAAGAAAAACTACTTTCATATAGGAATGACAGATATACCAAATCCATAGACGTCGGCGGACATAGAGAACTGGTCCGTAGGAATACCGCGTATCTGTTCGATGCTTTCATACTCTCCAGGATATTGTCGAAAATAGTCCACTTCTGCTCTGTTGATCTCTGGTGCTGCGTAAAACGCATCAGAGGCCCTGCCTTGAATAAGCCTCAGTGCATAATGATCGACTTTGCATTGTTTCCTACTCAACTCCAACTATTAATAAAGTTAATTTAGGCATTACGTAAGTAACGAACTCTCTCCTCTGCTCTCTTGTTTGATAGGGAGAACAGTACTGTACCAAAATATTGGCAGGTCTGAAGTCGGCGTGAGGTATGTTTAGTCGGTGGAGCGCTCTTAGTGCTTTGGCACATTCACAAGCAATGAAGAGCCGAGTGAAGAGAGGCAGCTTTATCCCTTCTCTTAGCACACTGTCCAGACCAATTGCTTCCTTCAGGCTTTCGCTTATCAATTGAACAAAGACTCCAGACTCACTGCTTTTCTCCACGATCCCTGTTTCCTCAAGTTCTCGTTCTTTCCCTTTTGAAGATTCTTCGTCCTCCTCACTGTTCTTTCTCTTTCCTGTTGTTGCGATTGCAACAATTTCTTCAAGTTCCCTTGATTTCTGTGAATCTCCAGATTCATTCTCGCCTATTTGTTTATCCAAGTCGTCCTCTTCTTCGTCATCGTCATCCTCACTAGCTTCTACCTCTTCATCATGCACTGCGATGAGTTCATCTTCAGAAAGAATCTCAATCTCCTTGTAAGCAACAAGATTTTGATGCTTGATTTGTGCCTTTCTTCGCATTTGAACAAAGAAAAATTTAGTCAGATTACGCGGGAAGGACAAGGAAGAGGGGGCGTGTACGAGATGAGCTTCATGAGTTGTTTGGCACTGCTGGAGGGCTTGCTTTCCATGGGGAAAGCAATAACGCTCACCAGTTGGTGATCATATACACAAAGGCGTGCATTCTGATGTTTGTTCTCCATCTGCCCCCCAACAATTCATAAAAATTAGTTGAAGGACAGGTGATCCTTGTCAACTTCTGATGCGAGTGAGATCAAACCTGCATGTGCTCCTTTAGGAGCCTGGCAAGTATTGCATGCTTCTCTTTCTGCGGAATATGTTCATCTGCAAACAAGAAGCTGGGCTCTTCTGTGTCCTGTTGGTCTCGCAGCCAGCGGTGGTGGTTGTAGAAGTCCTCGATCAGCGCTTCCTTCACGCGAAAGGCCACCCTTTTCTTTTTGTTGAACATCTTGAAGGCCAGACAGACAGGCACTGTGCCACCATCAAAGGAATCAACAACTCAGTACCACAACACAATTTATTTCTTTAGTTTCTTGATATAATAATAATAATAAATGTAAACCCCCAAGCTGCACTGAAACAGGACAGGAGGGGAATGTGTGAGTGTTTTATGGTTAAGGTTTTGGTATTTTTGATGATCATCAGCTCTACCAACAGTGGCGCTCACATGTGTGTGTGCGTGTGTGGTTTGGGGGGATGAGGAATGAGTAAGGAGCTCCAGAAGCGTAGCCCAACTGAATCGCGCGAAAAGGAATTGAAAATGGCGCCCCATATCGCCAAGCGCCAGCAGAGAGCTACAGTGCCCCGCCCGAAAAGGCTCGCCCCTCTCCGCATAACTGCGCTGCAACACCCCCCCCCCATCAAACAAAGCCCGCTGAAGAGACAATACGCCAGAAACTGCCCTAAGTGACTCTTGTGCCTTGCATTCTCTGCAGATGGTGGGAGATTGATCTTTCACACAAACTACAACCACGTTAGGTTTCAGACGCATACATTTGGAGTAGTAAAAGATATATTACTTTAGCATTGAAAAAAAAAAGTGAACCATGGAAAATTGATGATGTGTGGCTTTTCCTCACAGATAGTAGGAAGTGGCTGTTTTGCCAAGAGAGCAGATGGTGCTCAATTGTTCCTCAGTGAATGCGGCCTGGTGCAACTCCCAAGAATCTTGATGAGTCCTATGAAACTCTGCAAATGCTTTTTTGACCTTTGGTTTTGATTCAAAAATAAAATACAAGGGTCAGTTTGGGTGCAATTGGGTGCTGCCTCAAATGATCAAGAAGGCCATTTGAGAAGTTAACAAGCAAGATCAGTGTCTATAGAAGCATGAATCTATGGTACCGTATCTCTGACGCTGGTCATAACATCTTCTTCATATGCGGCCATATCCATCAGCATTTGAGGAAGCCAAGATGGCACACTGTATGGAGCACTCGACACAAGAGCAGTAACTCCAAGTGCACCTCCATGCCTAATGTTTTCTTCGACATCTTGGTGGGGGTAAAAGAGAGAGAGAGAGAGAGAGAAAGAGAGAAAATAAATAATGGAAGAGATGCACGGTCAGCTCCGTAAACCTTTGTTGATTTGTAAACCCCCTACACACTAAAAGATAGACATTGCAGTACCTGGTATTGCTACTCTTCTCCGCATTGGCCGTACCAGCATCCCCATAAAGCGGTGCTTCATGTCAATAATGGTGCTCTCTTTGGCAAAGTGTATGAGGGAACTCAAGGTAATGCGTGCAAGCTCTCTCACCTAATTGTTTAAACATCACATATTCGTGAAATAGAAAATTGGTGGCTTCCAGTTTCACACTGAATCAGCTGATACTTACCTCAATTTGATTGTCAGACAGAAGAGAAATCACGAGTTTATGCAGTTTGTGCTCTTCCTCATCGTTCAAGACAAACTGATGATTGAATGAGAAGATCCTGCAGAAAGAAAAGTTCACCATCAAAAGGAACAACACCAATACTGAGCAGCGTTTGACATACTGGAGGAAAGGCAGCACAGCAGCGCGAACATGCCATGACGAATGTCCAACTGAAATCTGAAGCACGGTATCTACGAATAACATCGTGACAATATACATTTGTGTTAAAATTTTACTCAATAATAAAGGTTCAAGTAATTCAGAATTGAGGGGCATGAACCAGTAACACGAGAACATTGCGAGTGATCATATAGTATCACTTGTGCTACCAATGCTGCACATTGCTTTGCAAAATTTACTGTATCCTAAAATGACATTACAGCTCTGTGAATATATATTCACGCTGTGCAAAGCGATTAAAGTTAAACACTGCAGCTTACCCTGTCAGGATCAGCAAGAGAATCAAACAAGAGTTCCACGAGAGAGCTGAGATATGGCGCTATGACCACAGAAAACGAATTTCGCACAATGGTGGAGAGAGTCGCCAAAATAGTTTCTCTTGTATGTGAGGTGGCATCCGCTGCCCTGGTACCTAGGTAATACAAGCCCTGAATTCAGTACTGCCTCTCACACACACCAGGGCAAATAAAGGAAATTGGTACTCACCTTGCTTTTCTTTAGGTCTTGAATTTATCAATCCTGCTGTGTGTTGAATAAAATCGTTTACTTGGTCGCTGAAGGGAGAGGATGGGTCCCACAGATTTCTAAGACTAAGGACAAGACAGTTGGCGACTTCTTCTCTGACTTGTTTGTATGGGCTGGCAAGTGCAGCTTTTAACTTTTCGAGCACAAACTCGGCATATCCAGCACCGCGCCACTAGATGATAAGTGATTAGAACTGATTTGTTCACGCACGTGAGGATAAACAACGTACAGTAAATTCGGCTAGTAGGGGCTGGACGAATTGCAGAATTTTAGTATCATTAAGTGAAGATTTTGAGGTGCCTTCTGCATCTCCAATCCGCAACGTCTCCACTTGTGCAAACAACATGGTACTCAGCTTTGCAACTCTGCGGGGATCCAAATTGTACACAGCAAAGCGGATACTTTGTAGCCAGGTACTCAGGCACTCCAAGGGTGCATCATTAATAACTCTTTGGAAAAGGGGCAACCAGCAATTCCACATCTGTTCTGTTGCTTCGTATGTAAAGTTCTGTTTCGAAGCACGCACCATTCCAGAAAAAATTTCGCTCGTTAAGGCATGTCTTCTCTCCTGTTCGCCTGCGTGGAGTTGTTCATTTAACGTCGTGAAGAAAGTGCTGAGGTGGGACTGAAGTATTCTGAGCAAGGGATGAGCATCTGCAGAAGAGTCAGCCAGAACTTGGAAAAGGCCTTTGAAGAGCTGAGCATTTTCAATATTAAAGCAATTTGGATGGGCTGCAGGAACCCTAAAAAACAAAAGAAGAGCATAGTTATGAAATGTTTCTAATATTTGAAATAAACTGAGCCGCAGATCAAGACTTGTCATACCTGTTTGACACAAAGGGCCATTCCTTTCTTTCTCTTGTTAACTCTCTGAGAATTTCTCCAGCTGCTTGGGTGGCAAACTGACCAAAAAGAGCACTCCCAGAAAAAGCTGATTGAAGGAATTGTCCCAAAGATCCTCCCTACAACAGAAATATGTCAGAATTGACTTGCATTCTCATTGAAGGTACAACAAAGGTGATTATTACAAGGCCAAATTTTCTCAAGCTGCCTCCTTTCTTTCGTCCTTCGGGTTCATCTGCCTGAAAGAGTGAAATAAAAATTGTTTACTTCTCCAAGTCTGAAAATGTCGTATCGCCCCAAGAAAGGGTTGGCGACTAGATTCACTTGCCTTTACTTTATGGTCCTGAGCAAGGTAATACAGGAATTTCTGTACTTTGGCCTCATCAGAAAAAAAATGCATTAGCTCACCAGTTATGTCCTGCAACTCCTCCTTCGATGGAATATGTTCTCTGGTAGTACGATGTGCCTTGACAACGCCGGTAAGCTGATCTTCATTCCAACCAATATGAACTATGTAACAATTGGCATCTATTTATCAACAGTTTCACAAGGAACTAAAGGGAGCGAAAGAACATTACCACAATCGATAAACACAACAGAGTTCCACTCATCTTTCGAAAGCGGAGTAAGGCATGCATGTTTCATTAACTGCCTATACTCACGGATGCTCATCGATGATCCAAGGGTACTTGCAGGAGGTTTGTATAGCTTCAACACAATTGAAACAGCTTTCTTGCATAGAGTACGCATAGGTTCCAGTTCGTTAATGGTGCCTAAAGGGATATGGTAAGTACAAGAAATGGGATAAGGTAAGTGCAGCTTCTTTTCGCCTGAGAGGTAATACATTACCTTGGAGGAAGAGCCGAATTAAAGTCCTGGGTGGAAGGGGATTTGGCCTCATCAAAATCATAAGACAAGCTAAGAAAGGTTGATCAGTGTTTCTGTATTGATATGTTACAAAAGATGGTGTTATGCTTACTCGACGAAATAATTTGGTATCTCCAGTGAAGGGATGGATCCTCAGATATGGCCAGAAGATCGTGGACTGAATTTTCATAGCTTTGCAGATTCTTTGTACCGTGGAATGCCCTCTCTTTTTCTCCACTCTGGAGAACTTCCGTAGTCAAATCAATCTGTGGCAATCCAGCGGGCGTTGGAAATGATATCTCAGAAGGGCTTGGGGCTTGAAGAGGAAGAGAATAGCAAGCCAAAGAAAACGCAACAAATAATTGGTAAATCATTACTTGCAGCACATCCGAATCGTGAACAAAGCTGTTACTGATGGACAGCATGAAGGGGGCCAGATATCTCCAATCTCTAGAGATCAAACGAATCATAGATCGATTCATCAAAATGCTTATCACTCCTTTTAGCTCTTCTTCTTTTGTGCTTTTATCATTGAGTCTGGAAAGTGTGATGGGTAAGAGGCGGTGCTTTGCCAAGGGATAATATCTAAACGCAGTAAGAAGAGCCTTTTGAGCTTTTTGTCTTACTCCTTCATACCGGTTCACTGAAAGATCATACAAATCATCTATCAGCTGTTTGCTCAAGTCGTCATATTGAACTTTCCAAGTAGTTTGATGCAATCGTTTTAAATGTTGTATATAAGCCCTATCTACCAGCAGGCGTCTGTACTGAGTTTTCGTTCCATCAGATTCATTTGCTTCAATATATTTCTCAAACTTCCTCTTAGTTCCATGATATATCATAGTTTTCCATCTCAGCTTCTCTTGTGCAATGCCTCTGAAGCTTAGGTGCAGATTTAACACTTTGCACAGCAAGCGCAATGAAGAAATATCATCTTGCCTTGTCCTAGAAAAAAGCAATGCAAGATCATGCAGCAAGTTTCCAATCTCTCTTCTCGTGTTGGAATGTATTTGAAGAGCCAGCTGCTTCGTTGATTCAGCAGCGACGCTTATTGTCATATCTACAAATGGACTCAACCCCTTTGGCGCCTGCTTTTCTACAAAGTCTTTTTGGTTTGAAAACGACAAAGGGTAAGACGATTACTGTGAGAAAAAACTAGGTAACAGAAACTCCGACAGCTGCTTACGAACCTGCGGGTTCTGGGAGGAGAGTAGCTGCACCACGTAGAACATTTCGTATTTTCTGAAGAGCCACCCATCGCTCCTCCTTCGATACGTTCGCACTTCAAAAAAGGTAGGGCGTAATCAGTTCTGGGAACACATATAAAAATGTTGTTGCAACAACAAGGCTTACCTAGGATTGGCTACTAGAGGACGTAATTTGACTTCAGCTTGGGCTAAGAACTGATTCACTAGCTCATTTGCTAATGTAACTTCCTCTTGTGACTGTTATAAGGCACAAAGAAACACAGTTAAATGGTACCATTGTTGGGCATTTTTAAGGAACGCAAAAAAACGATAGTAGGTGCACACCGGTTGATGCCATTCGATATTCGGGTCATGACGGTTGGCAAGAGTACCCCAAAGCTTCCAATGTGATTGAATAAACTCTTTTTATGGCAGTCAGTTTATAGGGTATTAATTAGTATATATTTCTCATCCCAATAAGATTTAATCATGTACCTTCGCTTCCCCATACACCGGGGGGTACTGAGCGGAAGTCTACAGGGTAATACCGAGTCAAAGATTGCAGCACCTGTTGTAAAGAGGCAAGGGGAGGAGTCAGAATTTATACTGAAATCACAAGTGAAATGTATACATACATTGTTCAATAGCTTCCCAGCTTCCTTACAAAGGGATTTTTTTCGAGAGTCAAAAGCGCACGACACGGTGGTTATAATTTGTTCTTTATAGGGGATGAGAGCAGCACCGACTCCTTTGAGAACTTGTGAAAACAAATGTAAATACCAGCGAAGCTCGTCATCAGACTTCTCTTTCAACGATGCTGTTTACGCAAATAGGAAAAACTTTTGTTATATAACAACAATACATAAAATTGGATGAATAAAATGAACAGCTTACCTGTATTCGCTTCGCCATCAGTTTTAATTAATTTTTTGTATAGCAAAGGAATGAACAATTTAAGAGATGTGGAAGGGTATGCGTTCGTTGCAGCCGCTAGTATGTGCCCAAACTGTGCAAAGTTTAGATAGAAGTCCGTTTAACAAATCTCAGCTAAGAGAGAAGGAAGAGTTCGTCACATACCTCTTTTAAGGCATTGATGTTTAGATTGTAAGATATATGATGTGCCACCTTTTTCACACAAGAGGCATGAATCTCAGGAGACATCTGCAGAAAAAACAATTCCACTGTCCTCTACAACAAACTTGAGTTAGACGTTGACACTTTGTAATGAAGACAGGGTGTAATATAATAGGCATACCCTAAGATAACTTCTGAACATCGTATCTTGATGCTCTTTGCTGGGCCTGTCCTGATTTCTCAAAATGGTAAAAATTCTATCAAGGAATTGGAGGCTCCATTCAGGAAAGAATGTAGTAGCGGCCTTGGCCGCTGCATCACTTGGCTTCATCTTTTGTTTTTTATGGCCTGCTGATGGTGTCTTGTCGCTCCAAAGGGGTACGTTTGACAAGAATGCTATTTAAATATTTTTTAAAGAGATAGTTTGATCATAAGCAACGAACACATTTATCAATTTGCAAAATAGTCACTTTTCAGCTGCAACAGATATCATACCAGCATAAAATGTAAGGGTAGCAATTGTCTTTCTGCGATCGTTGGCATCTATTCCTGGAAGGGTCCTGAAAAAATTAACAAGAAAGTGGTTCAGTGTCTCAGAAAGTCAAGTCTGGTTGTCTAATGAGATACACTACACAACAAAAGTGTCACAACACGTACTGTCTCAACAGGTCACTTATATATTTGGCCCCTTTGGAATAGTTTTTTCTGCTCAAAAGTGGATGACAAATACCAGACAGAGTTTCTATTACGTTCAATGTTTGTTGCGTCTGGGTCAAAAAAAAAGAACCAAAGGATGAGTTAGATACTTCATTGTAGAGTAACCCAATTAATTAATTGCTTATTGATGGATGAGCATACTGCGGTCACGCTCTCAAAGGGAAGCTGAATTCGGGTAATTATTTCTGAGAATATTAGGTCTGGCTCCACGTCTGTTTATAAGTAAGCAAGAAAAAAAGAAGAGATTGAAGAAATTAGCAACAACAATTTTTTTAGGCTCTCAAGAAATGAAAGACATGAGAGGAAATGGCACTGTACAGGCAAGATGTTTTATGGAATTCATGGCAGCGTGAGACATGTCCCCTTTTCCATATAGAGCTTGTTTGATGGGTTCCAGCACGATTCCAATAAATATTTTATGGTCAATTGAAGATAGCCTGGTGCCATTCTCCTTGCGTTGTTCTGTTCATTCACCCCAACACATGTATTGTATTAATGACATAGAGCAAAGGTGCATGTTGGAAAAAAAGACCACTTGAGACATTTGCTTACCTTTTCCTACTCTCTTGGCGTACGATTCACATATGGCTGTGAGAAAATGTGCTAAGCGGCCTGACCAATTCCCAAAGTTCGAAGGGTTATAGTATGAATCAATAGAGTCAAATAGCTGTTTCAACGCTTGCAAGCCTTTGCTTGATTCGTTTTCTAGGCTTGGTTGCAGAGTATATGCAATTAATCTGGCTATGTTGGTTATTCTAGCTTCTTTCTACGAGAACGAAGAACCATGAATATGACATCAATTCTTTCAGTACACATGTGAAGATTATTGGTATATTACACTTACATTTGGGGTTAGTATTCGAGTTTCTTTTGGGGACCGGTGATGAGAAGGTCTTGGAAGCTTGGAAGCTCCAGCCAAGGAAACATCTTAATGGATGGTCATTGTAGTAGTGGTAGTAGCAGTTTTAGAATTATGCAATAATATTCTGATGCTGAAGAGTATGTTACCTAGAATGCGTAGAGCATGTGTAAACAAGCGATCCAAGAAGGGAGACCAGTCTATCGTTGAGCTACTGGTTGCTGTTTTTGTAAATAGAGATTGCTTTGCAAGGCGAGAGAGCAGCGACAACCAATTCGAGTCCCAATCTGTTGAGTGTTCTATTAATGTATGTGCATAGAAGAAGAAAGAAACAAAAGAAGATGTAAGCATCAATCAGCCAATTTATAATATCTCATCCTCATTTAACTCACACAGAGATACAAATATATGGTATATACCTATCCATTCCCATTTAGTAAATATGGAGCTGATTAATGGCCCCTGGCAGCAAGTGGAGGGCAGGAATAAGGCCAGGGTGGCCTGTGCCTTGAATGTTGCTGAGTTATCATGAGGACACAGCAATGGGTTCAGCTCCTCTAATATTTCTTGGGCTGCTTCACCGCCAAAGAACCTATGGTTCAACAACATTCAATCAGGATCAGTTCAAGAGGCCTTCCTTTGTGAAGAGAGCAGAGAGAGATGCAGCATAGAATATAAACAAAAGAAATGAAACGTGCACATGCCTACGCGAACGTTTGATTAGAGTAGCCATTGAGCTGACTTGGTAGGCCTCAACGGGCCTGGCCTTGTAGGCCCCATCACGAAGACCAGTGAAGTAATTACGCTGCAACCACTCGTGGAGCGGTCTCCAGGGCAGCTCCAGAGCTCCTGCAGGCAGGCGATGACTCCCTTTCCTGAAGCATGATTAACCCCCCCCCCATGCCAAGATCAAGAGTTACACACTCAATCAGAAAATGTTGGAGCCGCAATTATAGCTGTGATCTTGTACATACTTCAGCAGTCTTGCAAGCAGCTGTGCCCATTTAGCTTGTAGAGTGGCATCAAGCCCTTGAAGTAAGACGAGTTGCCATACCAATTTGGCAAAATGCACAAGCGCTTCATCTGGCAGTTGGTGGCCCAGATCTAAGAAAGTCTGCAGAGACCGCAGCCAATAGCTGGCACCACGATTGTAATCGGCTACACGAAGAGACCACACCAGGCCCTCATAGATTTTCAGCAAGTGCTGCGATTCTTGTGAGATGTGTGCTTTATATGCACTGGGAAGCCACTCATTCCATGGGGATTGCTGCACATTGATGGAAACTGTTTGGGCAGTGTCGCTGCTCAATTCCATCAGTCGTTAATGCAAACCAAAGGCAAAAAAAGCTGTGGGATATTTTTTATCTACTCTTTTGTGGTAAGGGCGGAAATGATCTGAGTACAACAAGAGACTTGTCAGTGGGCCTTCTTCTTCTCTCTCTTTGTTGTGGACGCGTCCAACTAAGTGCCACCAGCAAACGGTTTGTTTGGGGGCGTGCACGCAACGTTTTGTTGTGTGTGGTCAGGAGGAAGACAACTTGCTGGCATGGCCTTGTGTGTCCAACCACAAATGAAAAAAAAAATAGTTTAGATCCGCCACTCAAAAATCAGAACGAAATTAACAAACCAATAATAAATCAAATGGAAAAAAGCATGTGTCCCCCAACCAACAAAAAGAAGGATGCGATGGTGGGGGTGCACGAGAAATCAATCTCTTGGTTAGTGTTGATACAGGTTTTCAACAACAAAAAAAAATCATACATTTCAAAAAAGGCAGTGTTCTATTTCACCGGGGTCTGGCCCTAGAAGGATCCCCAACAAACTTTCGAGCCACTGCCTCAAGGCCAGAGAAGATCCTTGTCTGCCCTTTCCTGATGCGTTCCTCAATTTCTTCACTCCTTTTCCGTTCCTCATACCTTTGTGTTTCCTCTTCCTCTTTTTTCCTTTGGATGGCCTCCTCTTTCTCACGTTCTTGCTGAACAAGTTTCTGGTAGACTTCGGGACTCATGCTTCTGAACTCTTGTACCTTCTTCACCTGCAGTTCAATCTGTTTCCTTCCATTTACAGACCTGTTCTCTGGGGCCACCCTCTTTCGCTGCTCATCTCTGAACTCAAATACCTCTCTGTCCCAGAGAACGGCCTCCAATCCGTGGGGCGGCTCTGAGCTTTGTCTCTCCAGTTCCAATCTTCTTCGGTTCTTTAGCTTCTTACGGAATTCACTTTTCTTCTCTTCCTCCAAGTCCTTTGCCACTTCTTTTTCATTGTCCTCCTGTTGTTGTTCCAGTTCTTTCTCAAAATCGTTATGGAAATAGTCTGGGTTGTGCTTGCCATCCCTGTAATGAGGCTGCTGAGGGGAAAGGCCTACGCTCTTCCTATAGGCCGCAAAAGTAGTACAAACTGTCAAGCTGAGTACTAAACATAGTACCTGTATTGTGAGAGTAAGAATGAAACCCCTAAGCTGAGTCGAGGGCGTCCATCTCATGGTCTGGGGAGGTAACTTCCAAACCAAGCCCTTTGGCCCTCTTAAAAAAAAATAAAGTTTGTGCCCTTTCTGCAGTCAACTCCCAAATCCCAGAAAAAAGGCGGCTTTCTCTATGTGTTGTCTCATTTCTTATTTTGCGGCTTCTATCCCAAATCCACGGCTTTGGCGACCCCCTACATAGGCTTAAGAGCTACGAGTGTTGGAACCGCAGAAAAGCAGCAAAGATGAGCCTCACAGTAGCTATGAGGTTATCTGGCTTTCTTGAGTCTGAGTTGGGCTTTTATTTCTTCATTTTTCTTTTGTCGAAACTCTTTGGTTAGCTATCATGTGGTCTGCTCTCATTGCCCGTCCAAGCATTTTACTCTTCCTGTGCGCATTGGCACTGTCTGGGCAGCTATCATCTGGCCAAGAATCTCCTGCAGCTCCTTCACCAGCAGCTCCCTCACCAGCAGCACCATCTCCTGCTGCTCCATCACCTGCTGCGCCATCACCTGCTGCTCCATCACCAGCAGCTCCATCTCCTGCTGCTCCATCACCAGCGGCACCTTCCCCAGCGGCACCATCACCTGCTGCTCCATCACCAGCGGCACCATCACCAGCTGCTCCATCACCAGCGGCACCTTCCCCAGCGGCACCATCACCAGCTGCTCCCTCGCCTGCTGCACCTTCTCCAGCTGCTCCCTCACCCTCCCAAGCAGCCCCTACATCTCCTGCTCCTTCCCCAACTAAAAGCCCAGTAACCAGCAGTACAAAGTCTCCTTCTCCAGTGAGCTCTGGTATGAGTTTTTCTCTCAGCATTACATAGGCTACCTGCAACAACTGTAGTTAACTGATTATAATAATTCCTTTGGGGGTCAATAGGTGATGATAGTTCATCTGGACTTGGCACAGGTGCCATCGTGGGCATCGTAGTGGGGGCAGTAGGAGGAGCAGCGCTCATAACAGTGCTGGCCATTGGAGCTGTAGTAGGAGGATACTATGCCTATAGCCATTGGCACAGCCCCAAGGCTGGTGGGGGAGCTTCAGGTGGTTCTTCTTCTTCAGGCCCAGGAATCAATACTCTCAAGAAGAATGATGGAAACATAGATTTGTACTGTGGAACAGAAACTGTGTGACACCATGCATCGCATCTCCAGATGGCTGCTGCGTTATGATGATAAAAAAGGCCGTTTTTTTTGTTATGTTGTATTACATATTATTCAAATATGTGGTTAGGTGTGGGGGGGGGTACCCCGCCTTTCTTTTGTTTATTCTTAGATTGATTTCCAACAGATGCAAAGGTAAATAATAATAATAATAATAATAATAATGAATCTGTCCAGCAGATCTCTGCTTGTTTTTTGTTTGGGAAAATTGCCATATCAACCATACATAGACTATCAATGTATGGCCATGAACTGCACAACGCACATATATGCAAAGAAGAAAAGAAAAACCCTTTGGTCAGTCTCAGACAAAACTGGAAGTATGAAAGAGAAGAGAGAGAAGTCTGGTGACAGACATATATATATATCATACCTTCTAAAGGTGGGCCATCCAGCACTAGCTGCTTTTTTGTTTGTTTGTTTGTTTTTTTACTTTGATGATATGCGTTTCAGTCTTTGTTCTCGTCTCCTTTTCCTTTGTTCCTCTTCTTGCAACCATTTTTCCTCTCTTCCTCTTCTTTCTTCTTCCCGCTGCTTTCTTCTCTCTTCAAGGGGAATATCATTCACCAGCAAACTCACTAGACTGTTCGTTCTCATTAGAAGACGAGCTTTATCATTATTTTGTTTCTTTTCTGAGACCGTTCTCTGTTCCAAACTTGCAGCTTGTTTTTCTGCATCCGAGATGATGAGTTCCTCAACAAACGGAGCAAGATTCTCAGTCTCAGAGTCACTTTCTTCTTTGTCCTCGACGTCACCAAAGCATGAGGCAAAACTCCACCCAGGGCAGGCTACTAACTCCAAATTGCAAAGTCTTTCTATTTCCCTAATCACTGCATTGAGCGAAGGATAAGATCTGCTCTCAAATCCATAAAATCGGAATCTGTTATCTTTCTTATAAATGTAGACGTTATTGGGCTGGCCACCCTAAAATATAATAATAATAATAATAATGAGCCACACATAAGCAATTTGTATGATTAGTGATGATGTTTAGTGACAACATGCTTAAATAAAGTTTGAGATTTAATACCTGCGTCTTTAGCATATTAAGAGCAAGAGGAACTCTTTGTTTTGATGTTAAACGTGTGAGAATAGTTCCAGGAGAGCGACCCTGGATTCGCTTTTGGGCCTCCGAGCGCTCAACAAAGCCATGGAACCACCTGTGTTCACAGCATAGCACAAAGCCGTGTTAGTTGGTTATGCTCACCAACCCAGCTAAAAAAAAAGGGGGGGGGAGTCTGTGATATGCTAGCGTGGGCAACATTACCTTTCTTTCATTACTTCCCGTAGCTCATTCAAAATATCGCCAGGGCCTGACAGAGGGCCAAAAATGTCTAAAAAACTGCCAAACCTCTCAATGTGAACTGTCAGCTTCCCATCAGCATCCTCTACAAAACATGAAAAGAAATAAGCTAACTTTTTAGGCAAATGAAATCAAGCACATACAAAAATCAAACTCTGATCTGTATACCTTGTGTCAATAATTTTTTGAGGCACAACATATTGACTAACTCGGGAGTGTTGCTTTTCTCTGCCTCAGGGTGCGGCATATGGCGCCCAGTAAATTCATAAAAGTGCTTACTGAAACGCTCCCACTCAACAGTTGCCTAAATGTTGATGGTGATGATAATAAGCATGTGAAGGCCACCACCTCCGTTTTATTCAACAGTTTAATTCATCCTCGCTTACGAACCTCTTTAAGGAAAAATTTCTGCCAAAACAAACAGCCCTGCTCATCGTTGATGGCCAATTGAACTAGAATCTCGTCAAGCCTATGGTTTATATCCTCAAAACCGGGACGCTACGTCATTAACACACAAACAGCCAGGAGAAGAAAACAGCATAAAGATTAGTCGGCTGCGAGGAATATGATAGTTCTTTGTGAGGACTTACTTGGGAGGCGTCGGCTTTCCAACAGTCCTCTATTAATAGCTGAAGGCTTGGCAAGCAATCAATGGGTATCTCTGGTCTGAGCCCATTTCGCCAAATTTGAAAAGCCAGTGCCTCATTATTAAGATGACTTCACAACATGACAACAATCAGCTAAACAATGAATATGAAGCAATAAATACGAAACGGGGCCTTACTCCATATTGGAATACAGTCTCTGGCATGTGAGGACTTGCCACAATATCATAGAAAAAGAATAGACGTCGGCTCTAATAGTTATTAATTGCGAATAGCAAGTCAGCTTGCAACTCTTCTCTCTCTCTCTCTCTCTCTCTCTCTCTCTCNCACACACACACACACACACACACACACACACACACACACAAACAAACAAACAAACAAACAACAGCCTTCTGATTACTTATACACATCTCTCTGTTGAGCATCAAATCTCTACACTTGTATCTTACCGCTCGTTGTAATCAGAACCTTGCAGTATTTCGGGCGCCATGGTTATGACGGTGCCCACTTTTTCCCAAGAAAGACATGCTGACTTTTTTGGCTTGAGGGTACTCAGCCCAAAGTCAGATACCTTGATGAGAAATGAGTTGCCCCTTTTCTGATACTGGATTTGACGATAAAAAGAAATAAGTGAACATGCCATCGAGTACCACACCACACACACGACAGGGAATAATTTGCCTACCATCATATTTTCTAACTTCAGATCTCTGTTAATTGTACAAAGCATTATTATGTGATCACTTGAGAGTTATCATCAAGAAATTGTTTGTGTTCTGTGGTTAGTAGCAGTACCTATGAATAATGGCAGGGTCTCTTGAGTGAAGCCACAGCATGGCTTCTGCAGCTTGTTTAGCCATGGATAGCCTTTGATATGTGCTCAACTTTTTGCCTACAGGTGACTGTATGAGTAGAGCCTCCAAATCGCCGTCCATCAGCTCCATCACAATTCTGACGCTGTTGGGCCGCGTGCATGCACCAAGGCAGACCAACAAGTTGGGATGGGGATTGCAACTGAAAAAGGATTGAAAACCGAATTGGTCATTACCAAGTAAAGAGGAAAGAAGGAGAAAGATATGTATGTATTTTCTGAACGGTCAACACACTTCAAGCAGCGAACGCAAATGGCCTATTAAACTGTCACATAACCATTAAAGCACACTTGTGGAGGGGTGTTTGTACGTCATGATGCTAATTTCGTTAATGAGACCCTCAAGGTCTTCCTGGCTAAGTGTGTCGCATCCGGGGTCGTGTGTGGGCACCTTCACAGCAACGCTGCAGCCGAAGCACTCTCCTTTGTACACCGTTCCAAAGGTGCCACACCCCAAAGTAGACAGAAGCTTTACATCTTTCTCCTCAATCTCTCTGCAATTGCAGGGCAACATCATTAGTTCTCGTACGGTTGTAGCACTGGTGTTGCTCATGTTGACTTTTGCGCCGGCGCCACTGTCGTGTGTAAACGCTTCAAGGCAACCCAAAAAGTTTCATAAGCTAAGTCGCACTTGAGGAGGTGAAGTGAAAAGGTACTTTTGGGGGGGGGGGAGGCGTGCTACAGGACGATGAGCAGAGCAACACCCCCCCCCCAAGAGCACACAGCTCAGTGGCCGTTGTCTCCCCCTGACTCTGCACATGTTGTAACCAGATGTGGCACGTGCACTTAATTCTCTGTCGACACAGAATACGATGCACGATGATCGGAAAAAAATTATTGTGGGGTTTCGTTTCCGTTGATTGGCCAATCGAACAGATGCACGATCTGGTTAATTTTAATTAAAAATAATTAAGTTCGCCGCCACCTTAAAATTGATTGAGATCTTGTGGGTTACATTTCCAACGAAAAGTCTTTACCTCCAGAACAGATGAGCAAGTCTGCAAATGGAAGCGCTTCATGGTTGGCCATAGGTCAGCTGCCCCAAGCAGATCGCAGAAGGGTTGGTTCCCAGTCACACCCTCAGAGAACCTGGGAACCTGACACCTGAGAGGAGCCCCTTTTTTGTTCTCAAGTTTTTTTTTAAAACTTACTTTCGCAGCAGTGCTCCTTCTTGTGGCCACACACACACCCCTCACACCACAATGACAAGCCAGATGGCAGAAACACAACAAAAAGAGCTGTGGATACAGGTTGGTGTTGCGTTTTGTGTTTATCTTAATGGTGTTAGTAGCCTTGCTCTTCTGATATATATATATATATATATAATGCTTATTTTCTTCTTCGTCGTGGTGGTCATGATCCCAACAGCTGTACCAGACTGTGCGCAGCATCTTCATCTTGGTCGAGAAAATAAAAACGAAGGGGTTGTGTGAAGACGAGGACTCTGTGCTGCTGGAGAAGGAGCGATATCATTTGGTGTGCATTTTCAACTTGCTTCACTGCCGTCTCTTGAGCCGTTCGTCTCCTCAAAACGCTCGTGCTTCCACCTTGTCACCAGCACCCATCTTGCCCAAATTGGTTGGTGGTGTTGGGAACCACCAACAGCTGCGTTTGAACTCGCGAGGTATCCTCGTGCCTTCATTCAAAACCAGTGTCTCTAATGGCTATTCAATGTCAGCTCGCTTGCTGCCCCCAAGAGTCAACAAAGTGTGCCATGAGTGCGGCACCTCTGACACCCCTCAGTGGAGGAAAAGAACCACCTCTTCAGGCAAAAGCTTGTAAGTAGCGACTTTACCCCGTTTCTGCTCCTCCTTTATGATGGGGGTTGTGTTTTATTAAATGATATAGTGACAAAGCCTCTGCATGTTCCTTATTCACTAACACACTCTTTTTTTTTTTGATCACACAGATTGTGCAATGCATGTGGTATCAGATATGCCAGAAATGCAAAGCAGCAGCAACAAATTATTGTAGGAGGAGCTCAAGAGTGAGGAGGGTCTCAGACAGTCCTACCACAAATTTTTCCAAGTTGTTTTGTGGTGGTGACAGACAATAGACCAGTCTCTGCCAGTGTATAGACAATCATATGATTTGTAAAAAATAAATAAATATACAAACTAACTCAAAAGTGAGAGAGAGGAGAGGGAGTAAGGAGGGAACTCTTTTTTTTGTTTATTTCTGGTCAGCTTCTTGCCAGTACCAGCAGGGTACTTGAGGTGAGATGCTTCATTACACAACAAACAGCAAGTGTGTGTCCCTCTCCTTTTGGATTAATTGTTTTTGTTTTTTGCATGTTGCACTGATGAGATGATTTCGTACCATTGGAAGCCAGGTTGGAACACATGTGTATGAATGATATCCTTCTTCTTCTTCTTCTTCTCTAATGAGAAACGCAAAGGGCTAATATTTGGTCGACCTGAGGATAATCATAGGGAGTATGGCTCTTGTGCAAGAAGTGTATGCCGTTCTTGTCCACCAGAGCCAACCCACCCATTTGTCTGTTGTGTTATTGTTGCGCCAGTTAATAATTTCTCTTTTGACCCTTTTTGTTTTGTTTGGGGGGGGATAAATGTCGCGCGACTTAGGTCACATACGTCTTATTTCCGACTCCAAAGAGAGCAATGTTGAATCCTTTCTTCTTGGCTTCTGCTGACAACTCGAAGCCTTTCCTGTCCGTCAACATTTGGAACCAGGCTATTTGAAGGTGAGGACAAAATTCCAAGGGTTACATGAGAAGGAAAAACGAGATAAAGAGCCAATGGCAAGGTCATTACTTGGATCAGTAAAGCTGAGCAACTGGTGAGTGCTTCTGTGGGAATCGATGAATATATTGGTCTCAGGAATTGTCAGTGACTTCACATAATTCTTTGCTGCAGGCAAGCCGCCATGGCCAATGAACACAAGCTGCAGCATACAGAACAAAAAAGAAACACACAGTTTTCACACTAATTACTTAGCTATCAAAAGATGCTGTCTTGCACGGGAATGTGAAAAAAAAATACCGAAGTGTTTTTCTCTTTAAACTCAGCAGCTCGCCTTTGGTACTCATCAACGCGCAACATGCAAGTGTTTCATCCAAAATGTCTTACCCATAGGATGCAAGCTTGCTTGAGTATTTTTTGCACTGTTAGATAAGAATCAAGCAATTTCTTGCAGATTGAAGAAGAAAACGAACATACCCCATCCTTCCACAGTTCCTCGCAAACTTTGTCTTGCCCATTGATATCTTCGACTTTAATCTGTCTCAGCTGTTCAAAAAGAGGCCCAAGATCAGCCTTCGCTGCCTCCTCCATCTTTGTTGGTTAAATCCCCCCCCCTCCAGGTAAGTGAGTTAATAAATAAATAAATGAAAAAAAAAAACCTTGAAAGCCTAGGATCGGGAATAATAATTTATATAATAATGACTGAATTATTATTTTGTTTGGTGACATTTGTTGTTGGTACAGGAGTGGCTCTTGGTGCTGGAGCCACAAAAAAAAGACGTTAAGAGCCTTTGGGACTTGTCTTGATGGAATAGTTTGGCGTTTGGTTTGTGCCTTTGCCTGGGCTGCTGCTTGTGCATTTTCTTTGTTGTGGGAGAAGATTTGGCAAATGTCACTGGAGATGCCCTAGTACTAGGGTGGCACACTGAGGAGACAGGGCTGGATGACTGAGGAGGAGGAGGAGGAGGGCAAGAGGAGAATATCATAGATGGAGCAGGAGGAAGAGAATCAGATGCAGCAGAAGGCTCGCTGATCCCAGAATGAAGTAAAGGAGGAACTTGGTAGCGCTCAGGTGAAGGGGAAAATGAAGAGTGGAAAAGGGGAGTAGGTGATTTAGAGGGAGACATGGAATTTTTGAAGAAAGAGTGGATGGGCTGCTGATCGCTGCCCTGAAAGTGGGTAAGACGGACTCCAATGAGCCGTAGAGTAACAGGCATCTCTTTTGCAAGAAGCTTTTTCGATTCCAAGTATATTTCTTCTGCAGAGCTTATATACCTGGCATGTCGAAGAAGAATATACGGCATTGGTAGGTTTTGGAGGGATCATGTTGGTGTTTTCAAGAGGGTAGATATGGTACTGACCTTTCTAGACTTAACTGCCTCGTGTTAAGCTGGAAATTGTGAGTCTTTAGTTTTATGCTAACATTTTTAGCGCACAGACCACGCTTGCTCATTGAATGAGAAAGCTTTTCTGCTAGCTCTTGCAGTTTGTCAAAGAGAAATGTGGCTGAAGATGTATCTCTAAATGTCCGCTCCTTAGATATGCTCTTGGGCATCCTTGGGCTATTGCTTCTGAATAAGAGCTAAAATCAGAAATGAAGGCCACAGATGGATATACAATGCAGTTGTTGGCGCTGAGGGGGGGGGGAGCATAAGATACCTTTCCTTTTCATCGGATGAGGATGAGGAGCCTATTCCAAGCGCGGAGCGCAGGAAAAATTCGGCAGTGGAATCCTTAAATACGCGGAACAGTAAGGCACGGTGTTCGTACAAATGGCCTACCTTTTCAATATTGAGACCCTTCAACGTTTGCTCTGTGACCTATATGGCATAGTGCGGAGAGAGAAAGAGAGAGACGTGAGACGTGTTCAAAATTCTTATTTTTTTTTCTCTCAAGAGTTTAGCTGGTGATAAGACGTAATATTATGACCTTCCCAATTCCAGATATTTTTCGCACTGGCAAGTCGTTTAGAAAGGTTACGATCGTGTCTCTAAGTGGTAGCAGACGAAACTGGCCATTTGGTTTCTTCACATCACAACATATTTTTGCCAGCTGCCTATTTGGGGCTATGCCTAAAAGAGACACACAAGAAAAGAATATTTTCAACTTTCGATCAAAAACGTGGGTGAAGGTTTTCTTGGAGAGGTGAAGAAAAAGAAACTATACCTATACTACAAGTGAGCTGCGTAGTTTGGAATACTTGATTCCTGATGTCCTCTGCAATTTGGTCTGGTTGCTTGTGTGGATTCTCCCGAAGATAGGGGGTTAAATGTAGAGAGGCCTCATCAAGCGAGTAGGATCGAAACTGGGAATCAAACTGAGTAAATATTTTCCTTGTTTGCTCACTAGCTGCCTTGTACTTTTCAAAGTGACAAGGGATGATAATGAGAGAGGGGCACAACTCCTTTGTTGTTAACATCAAACAGGAATCAGTTGTAGAAGCAGCACTACTTGGTTTTCTCCTCAGCTCGAAATGAGATAGAGTGAGGAGCAGAGAGTACCTTGGCAATAAAACCAGGCATAGCAGATCTAACTCCATATTTGCGTGCTTCATACGAGGCTGTTGAAAGCATGGATAAACCACCTACAGCAACTGGCTTTCCTGGGGCGAATGAAAATGTCAGCTCAGCAGGGGTGGGGGGAGAGGGAGAGAAAGAGAGAAGAGTAAGGATGTCAATTGGCAGTTGTTACCTTTGAGCTTAGGGTTGTCTCGTATTTCCACATTGGCGAAGAATGCATCCATGTCAATGTGGAAATAGGTCTTTGTCATGTCACGAGACGCTTCCATGCGGGCCACCTTTGCATCAATCTTTTTAAGAACCTGGGTGTAGTCCTCGCCTTGCTGGAAACATTTTCTCTGGAAAAGTCAGCAACAACAACAACTGTGGAGGTTGGATGGAAGATGGGAAATTACTGAACCATGGAATTTAGTTCCTTGAGCATTTTGGCAACGTGCTTTTGCACGCGCTCACTCTTGCGCTGCTCATTCAGAAAAAACTTTGAACCCTGTGAGTAGTACACACAGGACGTTGGTGATAGTTTCACTTTCACAATGGATGATGCATCAACACAGATGGCATCTGTGGTGTGTCGAAATTGCAACGCACTTTGGACATTTCATAAATTATTTTGTTGGCCTTTTCTTTGTCCACATTTTCCATCCCTGCCTTATCACCTAAGGAAAGTCCTATTCGCGAAATGACTGACTTTTCTGAGCCCAGAGAAGATTGCAGTGTTGTGTCGATTCGGCGAGTTGCAACTCGTTCCGGGTTATTCACCGTGTCTTCATCTATCTTAATTTCATCAACATCTTCAAAGAGAATCCTGTTTTCATCTTCTTCACTTTCCTCCTCCTCAGATTTTGCATCGATATCAAAACCATCCAAATCTTCACATTCAAAGTCTGTCAGCAAATCCAGCCGCCCCAGCTTTTGATGATTCATTTGTTTTTTTTTAATGTGCACAAAAAATGGTTGTGGCGCAGAGTTGTTCCGCATCTTTCCTTGTTTTTCTGAGCAGCCTCCATCCACCGATCTTGACTCCACTAATATCCTTTTATCTCCGTTGCTCTCCCTTTCCTTCCCATTTCCTCTCTGTCTCTCTCTCTCTCTCTCTCTCTCAACCCCACACCAAGGCCACCCACATACCGCTGCTCTCTTATTCATTTCTGCGATTTATTTATAAATGTGTGTGGCATTGTTGTTGTTGTTGGAAATGAACAATAGGGAAGATACAATAGAGATAGTGTGGTAATAATCCCTACTCGTGCAGACCACCTTTTAAACACTGCTCTCTACGCTAGCTTAAGAATACAAACAAGGTGTGCGAAAGGCTTGGTCTTGTGCAGTGGCCTCTGCCCTGTTTGGAGAGAAGCCTCTCACCGGTGAGTGGCGCGGAAGTGGCTGTGTGCGTAGTGGTGGGGGATGGGAAGGAAGGAAGGAAGGAAAGGACAAGGAGGAGGGAGAAGGGCACAGATGGCGAGCACTGCAGTCACTCCGTTCTTGTTTTGAGTGCAAAGAGGAACTGCTGGAGAACTTCTTCTTCTGTGACCTCCAAAGTGCTAAAGTGTTTGGCTATAACATTGAGAAGCTCACTCTTAGTGCTGGCTCTTGATTTCAGTTTGTAGTATTTCTTGTATCGCTCTAAAGAGGAAGCATCTAGCCTGGCAAGTTCGACCATACCCTTTTTGAGGAGAAAGAGGAGGAAGGGAGAGTTAGCCATTAAAAAAAATAGGACACTATTGTGTGAAAAAGAGCACATACATCGTTTTTCTTTGAGGAGGAGGAAGAGGAGGATGTCTGAGATTTATTATTCTGTTTGGCAACGGGAATCTTTTTCTGATCTTTGGTGGTGGCTTTGACTGCTCGCCGTCTCTTGCTGCGTCTTTCTGCTTGCTGGTCTTCTTTCATTCTCTCTTGTTGCGGGTTGGTTGTTGGTTTCAATTAAGTTCTGCGTGCTTCTTCTTGTTGTTGTTGGGCGCGGCAGTGGCTGTGTACACAAGCGCGCTCGTACGGATGGTGGTGTGTGTGCAACTGATGTGCTTTTTTTGTTGTTGTTGTGTTTTTTCCCGCTTTCTCCTCCCATCTATCTCAAATGCCTGGCATGCGGGTTGAGGGCAACATTTTTATCGTTTGTTTTCCTATTGGTCGAAGGGCAAAGGTTCGGGCGAAAACGTGGTGTGAGATGAGCCACCCTTGAATTATTATTGCCTGCTACTGTGTTGCTGGGCTGTGGTTTTGTGAATTGTTAACTGGACAACATTTTTATTTGCACTCGGTGGGTGGCATCTTATAACAGTCTGTTAAAAACGCGCTCCACTTCCTTTTTGTTTGGGGGGGGGGTCATTTGGTGGTGCCCTCTTTAAGCTCTTTCAGGGCCAGCATTATTTTTCTTCTGTGGCCAAGAGAGTTAATGCTTAGACTCTGCAAGTCTTGCTCATTGATTGTCAGCAAAACAACGCCATCAACGTGGTTTTGAGCAAAGGCTGTCTTGTAGCTTTCTAATTGTACAAATGGAATGTTTGCTAAGGCCTTACCAAGCCATTCACACACCGTTGTACCATCCCAAGCAAGAACCTCCCTTCTTATCTTCTTCCTTCGTTGTTGTTGACAGCTGTCACCTTCAAGTGGCTCGTCTGCATCAGAACCTGTTGTTTATAAAGTGAGAAAATTAGAGCTATTCACTGACGTGGCCTGCCTCACACATGGATCTCCTCTGCTCTCTGCTCTCTCTCTCTCTCTCGGCTGAGTTGGCTAATGGGCTACTGGAAAGCACTTCGAACGCGAAAGCGCCTAGAGCCCACGGTCACTATACCAAGGCTAATGGCTAACCATACATCCCTCTCTCTCTCTCTCTCTCTCTCACACACACACACACACACACACACAAACACACACACACACACACACACACACAGAGAGAGAGAGAGAGAGAGAGAGA
>CDFI01106081.1:0-14121 GCA_000826405.1 Acanthamoeba divionensis | reverse complement strand
ACACACACACACACACACACACAGAGAGAGAGAGAGAGAGAGAGAGATCTTACGTAAAGTATTCTGGCTTTGTTGATTTGTTCCATTCCTTTTCCCTTCCTTTGGCTGAATTGCTGTCTGGGGTTTTGCACTATCAGACGATTGTTCACTTTTTTCTTCTCTTGTTCTTCTTCTACTACTGCTGGTTTCTTGTTCCTCATTATGGATTTGAACCCTTCCGTTTGTCTCTTTAGATTCGTCTCCTTCGCCTCCACTGCCACTCTTTTCCCACTCTTCTTTCCATTTTTTCTTTCTGTGGAACAATGTCTCCCCTCCCTTATCCAAGTTGATGCCGTCCTTGTGCGCCAAAGACGCTTCACTATTCGAATGTTGATTTCCCCTTTCGCCAATGATGTCTGTTTCTTCGCTCTTTTTCTTCTCCTTTCCATTGTTCTCTATCAAATGATCTTTTTCTAATTCCCTGGCACCTCTCCTTCTCATCCTTGCAGTGCTCAAGTTTGTTGTTGCTTCTTGCTCTTCAACATCCTCATTTTCAAAAGGGGGCACAAAGTAAAGATCCCCACTTCTTCTCTTATACCTCTCACTCCTTGCAGTCTTCTCCTCTTCTCCCCTTTTCCTTTTCCAAGAGTCCTCTTCTTCTGTTTCCAACTTCTTCAAAATTTCTCTCAGCTGCTTTGCTTCTCTAGTTGTTTCCGTTGCTGATGGCGTTGTTGTTGTTGTTGTTTCACTTCTTCGTTTGGTTCTGTCTCTTTTCTTTGCTGGAGGAGTTTCTTCTTTAAGCTCTCCTTTTACTCTTTTTCTCCTTTCTCGTTTGCAGCCCAAGTTCTTCATTGTATTCTCTGATGGTGGTGTTTCTTCCATCTTGTTATTTCCTACCTGTTGCGCCGCAGCACAACACATCCCACATTCCCAGCCACCAAGCAAACGCACAGTTTCACAATATCCCTCGGTTAATCCTATGCAAGTAGGATGGTACCATTCCTGATTTGACAAGACAAATGGTAAGAGATTCGAATATGTTGGGGTGTGTGAGAGAGTTGGGGGGTCAGCCAGCCAAGAAAACCGAACCGAACTTTTTGTTGTTTTTTTTGTGTGTGTGAAAAAAAAAATATGATACAAACAAGGCTTGTTGGAGGGGGCGCATGAAACACCTTGCAATTACAGCACAGTATCATATAGGCTCCCTTTTCATACTCTTTCTTGCAGATGCAGAACACATTTGGCTTCATGTGTGCTTGTATCTTCTTATGTGGAAGTGTTTTGGAGGCTTCTTGTGTGGAGGTGTTTCGGGTGTGTCTCGGTTTAATAACAAGGCAAGCAACAACACGTTTTTATTATTATTAATAATAAATGAAAATAATTAAAGGGAGAGCCGATTTGTGATCAATCCACTTAAGATAGCTGCTCGCCAAGGCACTTGACTGGAGAGACTCAACCAAGACTTGTCCAGAAGAATGCGGAACTGTACAGTAAAAGGGATTTGAAATCAAAAGAAGAACAATCGTTTCACGAGCGAGAAGATGAAAGAAGGTACAAGTACTACTGCTGCTGAAGAGCTGCTAACTAGTGGCACCCGCATATGCTTGAGCGAAGATGAAGAAAGATTGTTTAGTCTTCTTTTGCGGGTTGTAGAGCAAGCAAATTGTGGTACCGTGTTGCGCCTGGCGGGTGGATGGGTTCGAGATCAGGTTTTTTTTTTTTTTTTTTCATCTCTTCTCAGACCCTCAGTGCCTGGCAAGTCCTCTTTTGGCATTGTCAAACCTCACCACACCACAGTGTTTAGCTTCATTCCACCGCAATTCATTCATTCATTCATTTCTCACACAGCTGCTAGGCTTGAAGAGCAACGACTATGACATTGTGGTGGATAACATGTCAGCGCATCAGTTTGCTGCTCTCATAAGCAAACATTTTCCAAATGGTACACTTCAATTTTTCTGCTCTTTTTTTTTTTTGAAGTGGTTTCTATATCCATTTCAACTCTCTTCATCTATTTTGTGTGGCATAGAAAGTAGGGGAGGTAAAGTGATTGGCCCAAACCCCGAGATGCACAAGCACATAGAAACGGTAACCATCAAAGTGCTCAACATGCCCTTGGAGCTCATTTGTCCCTTTTGTCCATCAGCGAAGGGTGATAACCAATGTATGTTGCCCCCCTCCCTCCAATTCAGCTCGATTTGGGACGTCGGTTGCAGCAAATCAACAACAACGCAACAGCAACAGCAATGATGGTGATGATTCTTGTCTTATGCCAATTGGTATTTATTTATTTATTAACTACAGCACTACATGCAATTATAGAGGAGGACGCACAAAGGCGTGATTTCACTATTAACTCGCTCTTCTTTAACATTAACCAAAGATGCATTGAGGATTTCACAGGAAAGGTATATTCTTTCTTGTCAAACGAACATCTTTTTCACCCACAAGTTGTGTTTGTTTTATCTCAGCAAATTGTTCACTATGTGGAGTATTGCTAGGGCCTTGAGGACTTGCGTGAAGGTATCCTGCGTACACCTCTGAATCCCATTCAAACTCTGATGCATGACCCTTTGCGTTGTTTCCGCTGTGTGCGCTTTGCTGCGCGTTTTGGGTTTCGTTTAAGCGATGATCTTAAAATGGCTATCACTCACCCTGCCATACAGGTTTCTACACTACTACTTACTCTCTTACGTCATTCTCTTACCTTATATTATACTTATAGTTTTCTTTAAACAGAGCGAATTGCAAGATAACATAAGCAGGCAACGAATGCTTACTGAGCTCCAAAAAATGCTCTCAGGTACTTCCCTCCCTCACTTCCTCACTTCCTCATACATACATACATACATACATACATACATACATACATACATACATACATACATACATACATACACATACACACACGCAACCCAGGACCGCGCCCTCTCTTAGTAATAAATCTGTTCTGTCAATTTGGACTTCATTCTATTATGTTCACTCCTATGGCTGAAACAGGAGGTTAGTAAACTGCAGAAAGAGAGAGTGTACATTTGCAAGATAGACTAAATGTGTTGGCTAACATAAGAGCTGTGGTGTGGCAAAAACTAGAAATTTGGACACCAGAATTGACTTTAATGGCACTCAAAAGCGTCTCAATGATGCATGACAGGCAAGCCCTCCACAGAGCGAAAACATTATTATGACCATCGTATCAAGTGCATACGATATATTCAAGTACTAAGATATTCTACACTAAATCAGGTTTCTAAAGAGTCTTGAAGTATCCAATTTTGTGGCCTACGTTTGCTGCTTGTGGCTTCCACTGGCGATGTCTCCAAAATGTTTGAAAGTGAAAGGCAGCTCCTATTTGCCTTTTACCAAATGGCATGTTAAAGAGATTTACTGTGTAAAGCCTCATCTCAGCCTAAAGTCTAGCTTTTGCAAACAGTTTTCTTCCCTTCTTTTAACGGCCTTCACACACACAAACTAGTTTGCCGACCAGGACACAAACAACATATTTCTTCTCCTCTCAGGGGTCCACAAGTTTGAAGAGCTCGTAGATCAATTCCGTGAGACGCAACAACTAAACCCTGTTTCGAGCGGTATAATGTCCAGATCAGTGTTGTTCTTGTTGCGCATTCGATCTTCCTTTCCTCGTTTTGTTTTAAATCTTTATTAACTTCCAACACTTGCTGCACACACAGGAATGCTGTTGCGAGGGCTTGGACCTGCTTGGGTGCATGCACTTGATCTCTGCTTTGTCTTCAAAACTCTGAAATTGGCTTGCTCCAAACAGGCCACAAAAGACTTGGCCGAGTCAACTCTTGCAACAGCAGTTGATGACGATGAAGAAGAGGAGGAGGAAGTGAACACGGATGCATTACAGCAGCTTTTTAACAGCTTTAAGCTGAAATTGCAAGAAACTGGACAGATTGGCGATGAGCCTGTCTGGAATATGAAGCCTTTCTTGACGGGCAGCGAAATAATGGACATTCTTCATCTTAGATCCGGGCCCTTAGTTGGAGAACTTGGCAGAAGGGTGATAGAGTGGCAGCTGCAACATCCTAAGGAAAGTATGCAAGAATGTAGGGAGTGGCTTATGAGCTACCACCACCCTTTACAGTAAACGTACTAATGTGTCATTGGCCTTTGCGTACACATGAATTCCCCCAGGCCAAAATTTCTCCTTTTAACACTCTTTATAGTTCAACCACAGGGGTAACCCTGAATTGGTGTTGTTGTTTATTCACCACTGAATCATTTTATTTGTGGCCACAACATGTTGATGTGGGATGAATTTACAAGGTGGGGTCCCACCAGTTTCCGGTCATCACAAGTAAGCTGATCATGGTCACCGTATCCTCGTAATAGCCTTGGTATGTCTGCTTCACGAGTTCATAGATGTAGTTTAAATAGTTTTGTTTTGGTTGAACCATTGCAGCGATGCCCATGGGCGAGTTGAAGAAGCTACTGAAATAAGATTCAATTGGAATGCCGTCCAGGTGATAACCAGCAGCAGCATATGGTATCTCCTGAGCTGCTGTTATCCAATCTATAATTTTGGCAACCTGTGCACTTGATACTGGGTCCCCGGAGAGCAAAGCATCCACTCCTGAAGAGAGAGAGAGAGAGAGCGCCCCCCCAATGAGCAGAAATCAATTGATTACACCCTGGTTGGTCAACCAAGGTGCAGTGCAAACAACAACAACAGGTTTGGGGTTGAATAATACCTATTCTCAAGGGAACTCTGCCGGCATTGTGGTAGTACTGGCCATCAAAGACCGACTCCAAGAATTTTTCGCCCGCAGGTCGAGGGCGTTTTGTCTCGTCTCTCTGTACGAAGTCTGGCAGAAGACCAGCCTCAGGGCTAAAGTGCTCCTGCATGGCCAAACACAACATCAAGAATATAATCTAAAATAAATCATCTCATGGTTTTTAAAAAAAAGAAACGTTGTTGTTGTCTAGACATCAACCTGAAGGTAGGATGCAAGTGATTGTGTAGCCTTCAGCACTTTCTTCCAGAATTGGCTGTTAGATGAGTCGAACCTGAAAGAGAAAAGCAGCAGTGGAAGGGTTTTAGGTAAATTGTTGGTTGCTTAAAAACAAAAGATGGAAATATATGAACCTGCTCCAAGCCTTGAAGTGGCCATACATAAAGTCCGATGTGCGGGGAGTGAACTGGTTGTGGGACTTATTGGTATCGGTCTTGCTCACCCAGTTACCAAGCAAGGGCAAACTGGAATCCTCGCCTATCATAGATTCCCTAATGCCTAATAAAAACACAACCACATTTTTTTAAGGAAGATGACTCTCATAAGCTGTTGAACAACTAGGATGTAAAAGATGATGGTACCGCTGATCACTTTTAAAGCCGAGGTTTTATAGGCTATGTCCGAACCGCTGAGTATATGGCCCCATTGTGCATCAGCTAGCATTAGACCGTATGCGATGTCTGCATCTCCATCGAAAGCGCTGCTACTAAGCTCTTTAAGGTCCCTCTCGTCAGATAGAACCTGGTTGTTGGTTTTTTTTTTAAAAAAAAAAAGGTTTACATGGTGCAAATTACAAATCTTCAATGAATATTGGAAGTGGACTAATAATAATAATAATTCACCTTCCATTTCATAAGGCGTGGATCTTGTGGGCTTCTGTGGTCCATGGCGAAATAATAGAGGCCGTCGAATATCTCTCTGGCTTTCTGTTCATGACCCTCCATCATTGCTGCAATAATCATACCAAACCCTTGGCCTGATTTTCAACAACAAAATTGTCTTCCCTCGATAAATGATGGATTCAGACTATTTCAAAGTGGGGTGTGTGGGGCAGACCTTCTGAGACCGTACTTCCATCATCCATCACTACCCGGTAGCGAGGTTTTCCCGCTCTTGTCCACCCAGCTTGTCTTAGGTACCTGGAAATTATAGATACGAATATATATATCTATACTTATATTTTCACACTTTACATTACATGGTACTGGTACCTAGTTTTCCATTCATCATAGAAGACTCTAACATCGTCGTCCATCTGACTACGGGAGAGGTAGTTGGGAAGGATAGATCCTGGAACATAAGTACGATGTTGAGGAAAAGGACGCCTCGCCACCATTGATAAATAATCTGCTCATCACCACAAAGAAGGAAAAAACAAAGAGATATTATTATTACTAAGATTTTCACCCAACAACCAGATGAAGTGAAGTTGTTACCTGGAGAGGTGCTATGGGATGGCGAACTGGTGGCGCTTGGTGCAATGGGAGGGTTTGTGAGAGGGGAATTGGTCACGGAGGGAGTGGGGCTTCGTTGAAAAAATACACACAATAAAAGCAATATAAATAAATGACAGGTGTTGGTACTTGGGGGAGGAATAATGTCACACACCTGGGTGGGAAACACTGCCAAAAGTATTCGTTTAGAGGAACACAACGACCTTTGCAACAGTTTCTAGAACCTGAAAAAATCAGGAAGGAATACCATTTTGTACACCACCTAAGGGTTGGCTTCGAACTTGGGAAAAAAAAAACGTGAGCTGGAACACACTTACCCATCCAATCCTTCCCTCCACACTTTGCCCAGTCCGCAACGCAAGAAGTTAGGATACTGTTTTTTTTTTTTGAAGGGAGTCACCATTAACGGAGTTCTTTCTTGTAGTAAACAAACAACAAACAACAAACAAACAGAAAGAGGGTAGGGTACTCCATAGTCTTGCACTGGCTGTAGTAATCGTTGATCATTTCACATTTGTTCCCTGGACAGCATTCCGTCGGACCTACAGCAGCAACAAAATGTCAGCATCTCAAGACTAACCAAGAGAGGAGGGTAAGGTTACCGTTCCACTCTTTTCCACCACATTGTGCCCAAGCGTCCTGACATGTTGTAGTGGAGGTTGACAGTTTGGTGAAGCTTAAAAGTATACTTATAACTATGAGACCCCAATAAACTGAATTATTCCTTTCCATGGGCTAGTTACATAATCAAGTGTTCAGTACCTGTCTGGATGATTTGTGTCGAATGACCTTGGTTACTTACTCTACACCAGACTGGGGCGTGTTCACTTCCTTTTTTAGCAAGGTTCAACCTGAAATAAGCAGTTTCTGGGCATTTTTCTGAAACACAACAGGTGTTCCAGACCATTGCCTTGGCACTGGGCAGACCGCGTTAACATCAACCAGGACTGTTTTTTTTTTAATATTTATTTTAACAAAAATAATAGATATTCATGATTGCGTCATGTTTGTTGTGATGGCACCTGTGTTATTGAACTCAGCGCCAGTACTATCGCGCATTGGTATGAACACAAAATCGTAGCAAGGGTGAGAACTCCACAAGGTCAGGAAAACTATGACAACAGCGAATAGAAGCATGTTGAGTAAGGGCCATGGCAGGGTTAGGTTCTTTTCCTCTGTCTCTGGGTTCTCATGCTTATGAAATCTTTGGTAAAGGCTCATCGATGCCAGAGGCCATATCTGAGATATGACATAGCCTCCAAAAAACAGGCTCAAGCCAACATGCCAAGGTTCACAAGCCTTCATCAGTTTGGTGAAGGTTAATGCATGGATTTTTGGCAATAGAAAAAAGAGTAATAATAGAAAGAAAAACAATTGAATTCTGACCTGATTGCCAAACAGGAAGAAGGCAATCATCCTCCATCCTACTCCACATAGCATAACGAGCAAGACTATGACATTATACCACTCCATCCAAGTCCTGTCCATGCCCTCTCCAGTGTTGAACCTTGGGTGTGAATGTTTTGGAAGGTGGGAGAAGTTAGTCTAATACAGCTTACTAAAAGTCAAAGGACTTTTTGCTTGACTAAGACTGAGCTTTTTTTTTTTTTGCTAACATCTGACCCGGACGAGTACTCACCAGCGAGACCTACTTCCAAAGGTAAGTTCCCACAGTACAGATATGGTGGCGCGCAGGTGCACGATAGCCAAAGAAAAGAATGCTTGTTGTGTCCTCCAGGCGTTGTGCATCCCCACAACTCCCAGCACTCCGAAGGTGAAACAAAGCAACTTTGCACAGTAGTGAGCAAAGAAATTGACAAAGAACCAGTGTGAGTACTCGGCCTCCTTTGCTCCATAGTCCGTAGGTGCGTGGTTTACATTAATGATGATGTAGGATGAGTTGTTAGTCTGTGAGAAGGAAGGTCCGTTCAGAGTGGAATTGAGTAAGACAGAAGAGGAGTCGCTGTAGTAGAAGTAATCATAGTAAGAATTCTTGTAAGGAGAGATGTGACTCTCTGCAAATCCCATCGGAGGTTCTCCAGTGAATAGGTAAAAGGAGATTGTGAAGACGTAGAGAAAGGCAGATAAATTCCACAGGGGATAAGTGGTGCTGGACATGAACTGGATCAAAAGAATAAAGGAGCGATATGCCTTGTTGATGAAATCAACCCACTGCTGGCAAATTGAAGGATTCAGTTCTTCTGTAGACCTGTCTCTAGTCTCAGAATGAGCAGCGGGATCCCGTCGTTCTTTTTCCCTCATCCACTTGGTTTCGTCGCTTTCGTTTGCACTGGGAGAAGTGCCGGCCAGATAGAGGTATGTATTTAAGCTACTCAAACGGGGGCCGCAGCATCTGCTAAAGCAGGAGCACCAACAAAAGCATGTACAAAGAGCGTAGAGGAAGTAGCGCCACATCCTGCTCAAGCCCCAAACGAAGCCTCTTGCCATTTTTCGTGTAAGCAACTTGAGCACCATAAAGAAAACCTGGAGATTTCCTTTAGCCCATCTTAGCCTCTGCAACATGCATGCCGCCTGGATTTGAGAGCAAGAACGTCAGAAGTAATAATTCACAGATTAGTGAATGGGTTTTGCAATTCGTTGTACCACGGTGGTGGGCCCCAATCCAAACACAAGGTCCTCATGGGCATAGGCGGATCTGTAGCCCTGGTACCGAAAGTGAAACTCGGTGGCGGTGTCTTCCGTAATGCTTCCATACACTATTCCTCCATGATTTGTGAGCACAGATTTTCTCCATAAGCAGTTTGTTCCAGAGAAGGCAGGTTGGTCAAATCCGTCCCATCCTGGGCAAGTGCCGTCAAAGTATAATCTATTGGCCACTCCTGTCAATAGTTGATATTAGTTTCTCTCGAAGACTCACCACACTTAAGTGGAGGAAACCAAATAGGACAGCAACTGTAAAAAAAAAAAAACAAACAGTATATAGGGGTACTTGCCCAAGGCATCATCAGGTAATAGGTTTCTGAACCGTTGAGGAGCCTGCACAAAAGCTAGATTGGGATCTAAACTGTATTGCCTCCTCGTAATTATGCTGCCACTCTGACCTTCCAGGTCCTGTTCACTGGCGATTGTTTTGCTCGGTGAATTGTCCTTTGTAGATCCGTCATAGAAGAAGGGCAAGGTGCGTAACAAGAAATCTCCACTAACAACCATATCGTTATCCAGGAACATTACGAACTGGGAAGTATCATCTTCTTCGCTTTCATTAAACAGGAAATTATTTATGTTTCCTGCCTTGTTGTGATGCTCCATTGGTTTGATCCGAGCAATAAGGGACACTCTTGGGAAAGGGGACTTGTCACTGGGGTGGGGGTAAGCCTGTTCTTCAAGTGCTTGAGATGGGTAAAAATTCCATCTGTGAGATTCCACACAGCAATCTCCTCTCTTGATCTGTTTGTTGTATGTATAATAAGAGTAAACAATTGTTAGCTTGGGTTTAGTTTGGTGGTTTTTGTTCCCACTGCCGTGGGAGTAAGTATCTTCTTCACTAAGTGACAACCTGGAACTCCGGCTTCACAGAATAAGAGGGCTGGATGCCTGTGACTCTCTCCATCATGGACCTCAATCTTACTCCCAAGTTTGACGGCTGCGTAGAGTCCCCAAAGTAGCCATCATCGAGAATATATATATGAAGCTTGTCTTTGGGGTAAGTGAGGGCTAAACATGCTCGAAAAGTCTCTTCCAGTTCAGCCTCACTTTCCCTATGAGTTTTTGTTCCAAGAATGAAGGTTGAGCTAAAGTCTCTCTTGTGATTGAAGTTCATAGAACACAAAGGAAATGGCCAGTGTTTTACCTGAAATGGGCTATACAAATGTCGACCTTCGGCCACTCTTCCTGGGGAAAGGGATCCAGAAAATCATCTAATGACCGCCACTTTCGTTGGACATAGTTAATGAAGCCGAAGTAAAAGAACACAGCTGACATGAAGCTCATGTATTCAGCAGCCAGAAAACAAATAAAATTGATCCATTTCCATGCTCCCTTCCCCAAGACAAGCTTGATGCTGGCAGTGCTTACGTAGTGTAGGTACACTACTCCTGTAACAAGCATCACCACATAGCATATAAAGAATAGAACAGGGTAGGGCTGTCTTCGCCTTTGTTTGATCTGTATCTCGCGCCTATTATCTCCACCTTGTATCCTTGTTTTGCTTAAACTTTTTCTTTTCTTCTTCTTTTCCTCCTCTAGGTGCCACAGAGAGGACCCAATGTTGCCTCCTCCAATCTCCTGTTCAACTGAAGAGTTTGTATGAAAACCTGCGCTAGCGACGGTACTAGTATCCCCGGACATTTGGTGGGCTGGTCTCTTGTGTGTCTTCCAGTTCCAACAGTGGTTCTTCGTTTGCAACAACACAAGGCATGCCACCACTAACCCCTATGAAGCGGTCATGGGCAATAACCGGTTTTCTGACACACACATGACTTAAGGTGGTGCTGGCCCTTTGACTTTTATTTCTTTTTTGTTTGATTGGCTCAAAGGGTTAGGCTCTCAGTGGTCTCTGAGGATATTGATTTCATAAAAAAAAAAACACAATAGAATAAAGACAAATAGGTGTGTTTTTTTTTTTACACTGAAGCAAATTCCCCCAAAAGTACAACAGTTATTTTTTTCTCTCACATTTTTTAAACTTAAAAAAACAGGATTTTCAATGGTGAGGTCTAAAAAGGTTTGAGACGGAGTAGTAACCCTCATAAATAGTTGTAGAATCATCATAATGGCCATTTCAAGAGAGAGGGAGAGAGGACTCTGTCTTGAACCTTCGTTGTCGTCGCTTTGCCCTTTCATATATTTCCATGCATAAAATTTAAGGCCCCACTGCACTTTGGATTATTAATTTATGACACAGAATTCAGGTGGAAATTCCTTTACACTTTATCGCCGCGACCACCAACTACCATGGCACAAACGAGGTAGGTAGAAATCGAGCCATTTTCTCTCTTCTTCAAGTTACCACAAAGTTGTGAATGACACATATATGTCAAGACGCATAACTACACGATTCACCAGAGCATTTGGGTTGGCTCACCCTGTGGTGCTCGCCCCTATGGCCTTCAGCTCAGGAGGGGCCCTCGCCCAGGCCGTCCAGGCTGGAGGGGGGCTTGGTTTTATTGGCCAGGGCTATGAAAAAGAGGAGTGGCTTCACGCACAATTCAATATCGCTGAGCAACTACAAAAAGAAAAAGTGCAGAATGTAGGCATAGGCTTCATCACTTGGACGTTGGCCGAGGCTCCCCAGTTGCTCGAGGCGGCACTTAAGCACAGACCCTCGGCGTTTTGGTTCTCCTTTGGAGACGCCACACCATTCATCCATCGTGTGCGTCAGTTTGCTGCTGAAACTCAAGGTTGGTTAATCACCCTTTGTTATAGTTGATGGTCCTGACATGGTTTCATTAAAAAAAATTGGGAAGGTTATCAGCCCAAGGTGGTTTTGCAGGTGCAAACTGCTGAGGAAGCGGTGGAAGGGGCCAAGCTGGGAGTTGATGCGATCGTGGCGCAGGGCACTGAAGCTGGAGGGCATGGGCGATCAGGCAATGCGTTAACCACTTTTTGCCTTGTGCCGCAAGTGGTGGATGCTTTGGAACGCTACTATGCGGCGGTGGCCAATACTTCTTTGTCTTCTACTTCTACTACCTCATCGAGTGATCGTGTCTCATTGCTGGCGGCTGGCGGCATTGCTGACGGGCGAGGCATTGCGGCTGCACTGATGCTAGGTGCTGATGGAGTGGTGCTGGGCAGTCGTTTTGTCCCTACTGTCGAGAATATTGCCCACATCAATCTTAAGAAACGAGTCACACAAGTGGCCACCGCCCCAGACTCTTCAGTGTTACCAACATTCCGAACGTCTGGGCTCGATAAGCTACGAAGGATTGCTTGGCCAGAAGGATATGATGGTAGGGTGTTACAGAACCCACTTTTGTTGCAAACAGATGCCTTGTTTGCGCAAGGTAAGGCTCCATTACAAGAGGAATGGGAGAAGTTGTTGCAGCACTACAAGGCAGCTGTGGAGCAGTGGGACTACTCGGAAGAAGGCGGTGCGGGTATCTTTGTGGGCCAGTGTGTGAAGCAGCTGGGCGGCACAATCGAGCCTGCAAGTGATGTGTTGAAGCACGTTGTAGCTGAAGCACAAGAGCTGCTTGCATTGTCATCGTCCAGGTTCCTAGAGGGTTAGAGTCTAGTTAGTAACCCTCTAGGTTTTTCTTCACAATCAAAATGATTGTGGCCTTATTATATTTTAAGATTGCCACCAGTGGTCAATTTATAATCAAATCCTCAGTTAAAAAAGAACTAAAAAAGTGAAAAAGTGAAATTGAAAAAATTTTAAGGATGTGTTTTTTTAGAGATTTGGGAGGCGCAGTCCACATACCAGCCTCATTAGACTAAGAGAGACTGCAAGGGCTCACCACAAGAAGAAGGTTGTGGAGTGATATTGCTTGGAAGAACTTGGCTTCATGCTGGAGGATAATTTGTTTGAATTGAAACCAATTTTTTTTTTACATGACGCCAACCAGTTTTCAGGTAGGAGCCCTCCATTTTTATGTGTGTGTGGGGTGGGGTCAGCAACAGAATGTTGGCTTTTTTTTTTGTTTCCTTTTGGTGCATCTCTACTCCAAGCATGAGAAGAGCAAGATCAAGCTTTGGCAGAGTTACATTCGCCCACCGCAAGCGTTGTTGTCTGAGGCCATACGCAAATCCTCGTTTGTTCACCACTACTAGTAGTAGCCGTGTCGATTCTTCTCCTACCAGCAATAACTTCTTGATGTCCAGCGGTTGGATGTTGGGAGGAGTGGGCGCACTAGGGGTTATTGGAATACACTTTTATTTCTCTCGCAACTTTATCTTCGGCACTGTTGGCGACAAGCTCTTTCCAGGGTTATCGACATCGTCTATCAACATCAACTCTCCACCAAAGCCCGCCGCCACCTCCTCTGAACACGCTGAACGAAGTGCCTCCCTTGCTAACGTGAACCTACCAGTTGAGTGTGCTCAATTGACCTTTGCGCCAAATGTTCCTCCACCAGTAACCCGTCGCACGCCTGCTATTGTACAAGCCTACATCAGCGTCCTCACCCAACGCTTACCAGTAGACTCAATCTACAAGTACGTACTAAAGAAGTCCCTTCTCTTTCTTAGTAGTTATCACCAACAACCCATACTCCTCGTCCTTGCTTGTTCTTACACATGTTGAAGTTCGGGCGCTGCTCCACATCTGAGGAGCTTTGACCTTGGCCTATGCGGCTATACTGTGCAGCTTCACATTCGGAGTGTTTCCTTTCAGTGATTCCGTTACTTGAGGCAAGTCCACTTCTGGAAGATTTTGACAAGAGAAGTCTTACAAAATGGTTTCTGCAAGAAGTCGTCCATGCCACAATCGATGCACCTTTCTCTGTACTCCAAAGTGGCAGAGGCTGTCACAGCAATAATGGGTACTCTCGTCATCTCCTGATCACAGAGGACAGCTATCTTTCCATCTGCTTCACAGTTCACTCCCATGGCCTTTTCCAATTCTCTGATTCTCAGCGTTGTCTGGAATCCATCCATCACAGGCATCTGACAATCCATGAGCACAATGCCAAAGCACTCTTGCTCAAGAGCCTTTAAACATTCGATTCCGTTTGCAGCAACCTTTATATTACATCCCATGGACTTCAGCATCTTGATTCCCACCTTTTGGCTGACAGTATTGTCTTCAACAAGAAGCACTGATACTCCTTGAACGCTCTTGCTCATGATTATTTCCTTCATCTTCTTTTTGAGTTCTATGGACTCTTCCACTTCACATTTTGTCACGCAATCGCTCTCACGTGCCAGGGGTTAGGTTAGGGTTAGGGTTAGGTTAGGGTTAGGGTTACTTAGGGTTAGGGTTAGGGTTAGGGTTAGGGTTTAGGGTTTAGGGTTAGGGTTAGGGTTAGGGT
>CDFI01106079.1:0-16390 GCA_000826405.1 Acanthamoeba divionensis | reverse complement strand
GAATGCAACGATCAAATGGATGAGGAGTCTCATCTGTTGTTAACTGCAGCTCTGCACTTCTTACGAAATGGTAAAGATGCTTTTTGCCTCCTTTTCACTAACTCTTTCTTCTTCATGCAATCACCCATAATCAATTTCTTTATTAATCCGAAGCTATTGATCAATCAAAAGGGATTCGAGCTGGTGGTGGCAGCGGTAGTGCTGGCAGTGGCAAGCGTCACTTAAGTGGCAGGCAGAAGAAAAGCACTTTGGTTACAAAGGACAATGATCATCAGAAAGAAGAACTGGAGAGCCATCTGCATAACCTTCACACTATTGCCTGGCAATGGGGCCTCAGTGCTGCTCACATACAAATCATTGCTGAGATAATAGCAACAAATACCTATGGTATGTGCCCCTCCTTAACACAACACATTTCTTCTATCTGCTTCTCTTTACCACAAACATGATGTATTCTGCTTCATATTCACTCCTTGTATTCTCTTTCTTTCTGTCACTGATGCGCATTTCCTTCCCCTGTTGCCATTAGATGAAGTAACAGTAAAGAAACTCTTGAAAGTGCTTATCCCAAAAGAAAAAGTCTTTGAGGAATCATTTTTGCTGCTAGTTGGTAATTTCTACATTACAATTACAACTCATGTGCTAACTTTGTGTTGATTGTTCTCTTCTGGCTGTATTGTCATTTCCCCATTTCTCCCCTTGCCCATTTAGGTTCTTTTGGACCGGTTTCATTGAAACTCAGAAAAGCTGCTTTAGATTGGCTCTTTCTTATCTATCCTTTGCTCACATCAACTGAAAAAGTATCATTTCTTTCATGCTGAATGTTTTGAGTGACTTAACTAGCACTCACTTCCAAAATTGTTTATCTAGGTTCACTTACTCTACGGAGTACTTTTCCATTATTTGGACTTTGATCTTCTGAGACCTCTGGTATGCAAAATTCTCTACCACATGACTCAGCGAGCAGACGTAAAGCCCTTTCGTGTTCGAAAACTGTATCCGTTCATTCATTTCATCTTTGGTTTATCTTCCCCCACCCACTGAGCTTGCCCTTTAACCACCGAATTAGTTGCTCGCTGCGAGAAAAAGTGGGTCCTGAAGCAGGACTTGTTGCCTTGCTTTCTCTTTATGCTCAGTATTCTCCACAGCATATGCCACACAGCTTTAACGATCACACTAAGCCTATGGAATCTCTGTTTAGGGTAAGCAGCTTCTCATATTCAGAAGTGGTAATAACTTATAAATTTTTACTAACAGGTACAAGGGGCGAACAGAGAACTGTATGATAGAATTGTGGATCTACAGGGGTCTTATGCTTACAACTTGCTGATACAGCAGCACAACGCAACCAACCAAGCGAATATACCTCGCCACTATGCTCTAAAACATAAAATACATTCCAAAGGTATTTACTCCTTAAACATGCCCAATAAGCTTGTTCTTATACGCTTCACAAGGCTCGAAACAAATGTGGGGGCTAGATGAGGTTACCTCCTTTGAGGAATTCATATCACATATTGAGTCACTTGAGGTTCCAAAACAGGTAAAATCTTAGTCTTAACATGGCTGTGTGTGTGAGAGAGAAGAGAGCAGAGAGAGCAGAGAGAGAGGAGAGAGAGAGGAGAGAGAGAGAGAGAGAGAGAGAGAGAGAGAGCAGGGAGCAGAGAGGGAGCAGAGAAGGAAGCAGCTGATGGTTTATCTTTCAGGTTGCAGCACTTTTCCAGAGTCCTTTCTTTCATCATTACATAGCGCTTGCACCACAAAGTATGATAAGTTTTCAGTTCATCATAGTTTTCAAGCTCTATCGATATTCCATCTAATTTTTACGTTATCTAGAAACCTTGTTGGAGAGGATTTGCCATTGGTTAGACTTTGTTTTGGAAGATGAGTTTTATTGGAAGGACAGCAGTTCGCCTGACCACAAGGTTAACGCTGAGTATTTGCTTTCTCAGATCATCAAAATTTCTACTTACGCACAGGTATTTTATCTTCTCTCTGCGCCGTCCTATGGTCATCATAATGCCCAAGCCCTGGCTTATGGCTTATCATTCATCTCTTCCCAACGCTCTCTCACACCAAATATCACATGCTTCTTCAGTGGACAATTAAACCGTACTTACAATAGATTGATTTTCCTACTCACAGGGGCGCTCAACTCTGGTGGAAAACTTCCTCTACGACTACCTACGCCGGTGGAATGGACTTGATTACCGTGATCTTATACTTCGTTTGATCCCTCTCATCGCTCCACGACCCTTTGAGCAACTGCAAACATTCGTGATGTCTCCTCTGTGCCCCCTTTTCTTCACCTCCCCGCCATCTGTAAAGGTATTTGCAGATACTCACAGCGTCTTGTTTCCTACTTTATGTATTTTTCTTAGCTTAAGATTTTGTACTATCAGGCTTCGTACATAAAAACATATACACAACTAATTAAGAATTGGACTCAATTTGAATGGATTAGTGAAGATAAAGGAGGTAATTATCTCTTTCTTAATCTTGTTACCGTTCTCTGCGCCTGATAGACTTTTTTCATGATCTTGTCATAGAGAGGCTCTCGATGAGCTATGTGATCCAACAACACAAGCATCTCTATCACTTGATAAAATATGTGGACAGGATTTGCACGTTGGCTATCATAAGCGAAGAAGACAATGTGATCATACAGGATGCGGTGCTTTCTTTTTGTGAACTGGTATACAACCTCAATTACTGTGGGGGCTTAACTTCATTTTATAATTCGCTTCATTTAAAACACAATCTAACACTACCCATATCATAGTTAAGTAGACTGCACACTAGTTATACCATACCCTTAGTTATCCCCCCTTCTGAGGGCATTGTGTGAGTTACATCCCATTTAACAGACACAACACAAGAGTGAAAACCTTGGTTTTGTAGCCGAGGCCCTTTTGGGGAGAGACCTGACATTATAATTTTGTGCTGCAGGTATCGATGCCTCTTTTCTTGGAACAGCATGAGTGTAACACGCATGTGTGGGGTACTTGCCAAATACAAAATCGAATTTGATGAACTGAAAAAGAAAGTATGTTCTGTCTCCTCTCTCTCTCTCACTCACTGTATATATGTATGTTCTCTCTCTGTATATATATATATATATATATATATATATATATGTTCGTCTGGCCATGTTATATTGAAAGTGGTTAAGAGGCCTTACCCTCAGGCCCAGTTTGACTAATACTTTTGCCGTCTGGTGGTGAAAGAGAGAGAGAGAGAGAGAGAGAGCAGAGAGAGAGCAGAGAGAGAGAGCAGAGAGCAGAAGAGAGAGCAGAAGAGAGAGCAGAGAGCAGAGAGCAGAGAGAGCAAAGAAAAAAACAAAAACATCTAATAGTATCTTTTGTTGCTGTTAAGGTGGGAAATCCTGAAGAATTGAGTCATTACAGCAAACAGCTGAATTCTTATATCTGGGATTTTGCAGTGGCTATTTGGCGTGAGCGCATCTTCTTGCGTGATAAGGAGAGCGGGTCGCCATTTAAGGACTGTCTTGGCCTCACACAGTGAGTACCAAAAACCATCTCACACACAGGAAACAATAATTAGTTGTTGTATTAATTAATACTGCAAAATTCTTTTTCTATCTGTCCTTGTCTATTTGTCTGTTTGTTTAGAAATGTGGTGGCTGCAGTGCAATACCCACAAATGAGCTTGAGTCTTTCTCTTACGTGCTCGTTGGCCTTTTCGTCGCTTGCTTGGGAATACCTTAGAACAATGGAACAGGAAACAGGCAAACAGTCTGCTCTGCCCTTACGCCCTGATATGATCAAGGCAAGGACTTCCTCTCCCCAAAGAACAAACAAATTGAGAGACCATGACTTGTCTTGCAAGTGACAGCAAGCACCACTGCTGTGTAAAAGAAAGAAAGAAAGAAAGAAAGAAAGAAAGAAAGAAAGAAAGAAAGAAAGAAGGAAAGAAGGAAAGAAGGAAGGAAGGAAGGAAGCTGCAAAGTCTAAAGTTTCATTCCTTTTGTTAACCTTTTTCTTCTTCTGTATCTATACTGCAGGATGGCCACCGCTTCCACTACATAGACTACCTGCGAGCGAGAGGACTGGAAGGCCTTCACAACTTCCTGTGTACATTCGTGAGCAGCCTTCAGCAGCACAACGCCAGGACGGGCCAAAACTCAACTTAAGACTTGATTCAATCAATAGTGACAGTTATTGTTACAAAAAGCAAAAAATGTTTTCCTTCTCTGGAATGCAAACACCATCAATTGCGTATGTTGTAAAAATTTTGAGGTTTTTTTTTCAGGGACTCTTTGGTTTGGAACCATTGTTGCAACAACACTTTCAAATGGCTTCCACCTACACAACCTCTTTAAAAATTTATTATATATAAATAGTAGAAACCTTCATCCACTGAAGAACATTGGCTCAGGCTCTTTACCATGGGAGCTTGGCACTTGTATATCAACAACAACAAATAATTAAATTTTAACCAAAAACAACATTGTAAATAAGATTATGTGTGCACCAAAAATGTCAGACTGGGCTATAATGACTTGGTCTTAGTCTTAAACTTGATAACAGTCAATAAAAGTACTATTGACCCATGTCTCAAAATCAAGGACAAACATGAACAGAGTTGTTCAACACCTCCAAATGGCCACTTGCGGCAGCCAAGGCACATGTGCCCTCATTCCAGGGACAGTCTTGACTTCTCAGCCATTGCAATACCTCCAAATGGCCTTCAAAAGCAGCACCAGCACATGTGCCCTCATCCCAGGGACAGTCTTGGCTTCTTAGCCATTGTAACACTTCCAAATGGCCCCCGCGAGCAGCAGCAGTACATGTCTTCTCATCCCAGGGACAGCCTTGGCTTCGCGCCCATTGTAACATATCCAAATGGCCTCCACCGGCAAGGTTGGGCAGCAAAATCACTTGGAGGAGAAAAAGAAGTACATCCTTGAAAAAGAAGGTGCCACTGCTGGCAAACAAGTGAAGCAAAAGTATGTTTGACGTAAGTTCGTTGGGAAGCACACCAAAGGGGGCATCAACCTCCCCCTGCTCCCCTCCTGAATCTGCATGTGTGGGAAGTGTCTTTTTTGTTTTTTTGCTTCTTGTTTGTGCCTCTCTTCTTCCTCTCTATGGTGGGGGCGTTCCTGATCTTCATCGTCCTCAAATTCAGCTTTGGCTCGCTTCATCTTTGGCTTTCATTGAAATTAAATTCCTAATTTCTAATAGTTAAACTAAAAAATATTTCGAATAGGTACCAAAATGTTTGTGGGAATTAGAAATATATTTTAAAGTAAAAGACAACACCTTAAACCTCCTTGGGGCCATTCTGGGCACCAGAGAACTGCATTCCACGCTTTTTTAGCTCTACATGTACAAAAATTAATTGTATTAAACAATGCACTCTTCCACCTTCAGATCAATATTGTCCATTCATATGATATCTATCTCAATAGTCATAATGGGTCCTTTGATTGACGCTGACAAGCATAATCTAGATAGATCAAAGAGGTGAAGAAAGGTCAGACTGGTGGTGGAATATTCGATGTCAACTGGACCTACTTTCTGTCTCTGCTCAATCATGTTGGTTCATAAATAAAGGGACAGACAGCAGATGGCAGAGAGGCCAACGAATTTTTGGCCTATTGCCTCACAATTCCCAAACCTCTTCGATTGCCTTTGACCTCTCCACAGGCTATAAATGCCTCCCCTTCTCTCCTTTGTTTTCCTTCATTCCAACTTCTCTGCTCATCGCTCATCTGATCTTAAGGCAAGCCTTAAAAGAAAAGACATAACATACAACACACCAAAAAAGAAACAGGTTCCTTCAAACTCCTACAACTATGAACAAGTCACTCTTCTTTTTGGGCGCTTTCTTCTTCTTCTGCTTGATCGGCTGCTCGATGGTGCGCGCAGAGGGCAACGTGGTTGCTGTGGCTCAAGCTCAGCCTGTAACGACCGTCCAGACAGCTCAAGTGGTCACTGCTGTTGCTGTCTCTCCTGCTGCTCAGACTGTGCTTCTGGCAACCAGCGGTGCATCTGGCGTGGCTCCCTTCTGGTGGAATCTTTGCTGAGCAACAGGCCTGTTGAGGACGCTGGCTTCTGAGAGCTTGATGAAGGCAATGCTCTAGACACAACATACATACATACATACAACATTTTCTTTTTGGTTTCTGTCATAGCATGGAAAGATGATGCCTTTTAGTTTTGTGCCACACACGCAAAGGATATATCTCTCTTTTGTTGTTGTTTTTTGGATCCTTGAATTTCTTAACATCTTTCTGACAGATCATTTTTTGTTTTGTTTTGTTTTGTTTTGATTCCTATTTTAGTTTGTTAGTTTTGTTAGTAATAAAGTTTAAAGTTTCGTTTTTAGCATTAACATCATAGTGGAGAGAGAGAGCATTGAGGTAAAGAGACAAGTTTAAAGGAGTGTGTGTGAGGAAGCATCTTTGTTTCTGTACACCTAAGCTAACAAGTCACATAAATAGTTGTTCTGAGACAAAACATTAAAAAACACAGAACACAAAGCAAGAGAGAGAGAGAGAAAGGTCACATATCTGAAGGGACTATGTTCAATAGTGAGGGTAACCATTAGGCGGCCCCAGAGAAGGGTATCCGTAGGACATGGGAGGAGGAGCAGAGAGACCCATGGGTGGGCCTGGGGGAGGGCCAGAGAGTGAAGGAGGTGCCACACCAACAGCCCCCGCTCCACCAAATGCGCCCATCGACATGCCCATAGAAGGGGGCGGGCCTGCACATACGCAGATGAATGGAATTTAGACTGTGTTTCTGTCTCTGATGTAATTGGGAGGAACGTACCCATGGGGGGATATGGCATAGTTTGAGGGGGCGGCATTGGGCACATGTAGGGGGGCATGGGGCCGCTCATGGGTGGTGGGCAGCCGTACTGCTGTGGATATCCATGTTGAGGAGGATATCCGTTCATCGATGGGTAACCTTGTTGAGGAGGATACCCATTCATCGATGGGTAACCCTGTTGAGGAGGATATCCGTTCATCTGTGGCTGGTATGCTGCAAATCAGAAGAAAGAAATTAGCAGATACAAACAAAAGGTTGAAGGAAAGGTTTATGGTCTTAATTCAGTAATTAGTGGATAAGTTGTGCGTGCTCACCTGCAGGTCCAGTGCCAGGAACTGGATTATAGGGCACAGTGTACTTGGATACCTTGTATTGATGCTTGAGAAGCTTCTTTTGCTGCTTTAAACTCATTATTTTTTGGGGGCACCTGGGTTAGGGATGTGTTTGTGGCTTTGGCCCGAAATCTGTATCCCTTTCTACCTCACTTATTAAATAAATCAACAATTCCACCTGCAAAAGCAAAAGGAATTGTCTCTCTGTGTGGCTTTTGCTTTGGAAATTCCTTTGCCACAGCAGTTCGTTGTAATAATTTGGGTTGATTGGCCTCTCCTCTCTCTCTTGGTCACACCATCTTGCATCGAATCAAAATTCATAGAAATCTGTCTTAGAATTAACTGAATTGATCTGAGCGGGCAAAGCCCCGATATGAGAACTTACCTTATATATAAGGGTTAGGGTTAGGGTTAGGGTCAGGGTTGTGCTGGACATTTGTTATTTTTTAGGGTTTAGGGTTAGGGTTAGGGTTAGGGTTAGGCCCTGGAATAAGTGACATGTGCTGCTGATTTGAAAAAGGCCTGCTCAAATGTGTTGAGATACCTCTCTTTCTAATAAGTGAAGTCATCATCAAGAGGCCAAACAATCTATGGAACAGATCTTGTGGAGGCATGGCCAAGATAAAGGTGATACAGTCAAACTTTATGTAGGGAGAAGGGGCATTAGAAAGTGTGCACAAGCTAGGATTGCTCTGGGTGAGGGATATATTAAATCTATCAAAGCACTGGAGGGTTACCAAAACAAGATGCTATTAAAGAAGGGTCCTCAGAGAAGGCTGATAAGAAGGTGGCAAGCAATGAAAGAGTCACAACAACAATTCAAATAACAAGTCTAAGTGTACCCTTAGAAGGTTTTTTATTTTCAAAAAAAAAAAACAAAACGGTCTGCAATGCATTGACAACTACTGCAACCATTAAAGTACCATTTAAGTTTGGTTTATTTAAATATTTGTCACTTTGCCTCGCAGCTGGATTCAGATGAAAGCCAAGCCAGTTGCATCAGCAATAGAGAACAGAAAGCCTTGGATTTGTAGAGGTAGTAGAAAGCTTTTTCATTGTCTGTTGTTTTTCATCTTTCTTCTTTCTCTTTCTCTCACCAGACAGGTGAGTTAAGAATAAATAAGGTGGACTCTTCATTTCGTATCCACCTCAGTATCTGGTTGCACGCCCTCAGAGCAGTCGACTTGGAGACCAAAGGCCCAAAGGTGGCGTAGAGCTCAAATCCTGGTGTGATCCAAACGACTACACTCTCTCTTGCCTTTGTATGGAAGAAGAAGAAGTAGCAAGATGAGATTACATATATCATTAGTTACACACAGGGGGTGGGCATGAAAGAAAGAAGCGAAGAGGGCGCTAGAGCTGCTTACACTAATGTAATAAAATACTTTGGAGGCTGGTCCTTTGTCCCTTTCTCGCTTGTCCTGATCGCTTCCATTCACTCTGTGGTGTATTCTTTGATACAATCTGAAGAGTCTCTTGGCCTCTTTCAATACACTGTAGGGTGTGTCTAGCTTGGGGCTTGTGAATTGGCTTGTTCTCAGGTCTTTGTACAGAAAATGCAATAAATATCTCTGTGGGGAACTGAAGTTGGTCGTTTCATCATTTGAACTGGAAGGGACACCACTGATAGTGCTGATTGAAGAGGAGAGCATGGCGGCTGTGGAGGGACTTGAAAGAACAGACAGAGTAGAGTTGGAAGACACAGAAAGCAGAGCTGATGAAGCTAAAGGAACAAGGCTGTTCACATTTGAGAGTACAGAAGAAGAGGAGGAAGAGGAAGAGGGAGCCGGCGATGGGGGCGCAGAGAGTGGAGAGGGCAATTGGGTTGTGGAAGAAGAGAGAGAAGGAGGAGGTGACGAGGGAGTCTTTTCATGGATGCTGGCAGAGAGAGGGCCCATGCCCAGAACGGCATCCACTGTATAAGAGTTGTTTGTGGTCACTCTCAGAGCAGCTTTGATGGCACGAATGGCCCCAATTTCTTTAAGCCCCTTTTCAATCTTTAATTTACCTAAATGTGTGATGCATTCAGTGGGTATTAGTGAAGCATGGTAGGGAGGGGGCATGTTATACCATCCTCAAGATTCCCCGCTTTGGTTGATATGAGAAGCAAGCAAACGTCTTTGACTAGCCATGCAATGTAGAAATGAAGATAGCCTTTGTCACTGAACTGTGGCAAGCAAACAGGAGATGTACACGACTCCGTCTGCTTTATAGAACCACTCGAAGCAATGAAATTCAATATCAAATGGAAATCTGTAATTTGGTGTTGTTGTATTAGAGCTCTACAGCAAAAGAGATGGCATATTTTGTGGAACAGATAGCTTACCTTCAGAGTGAAGTGTTTTCTTTTTTAGTCGCACAACATTAACCAGTTGGTTTTTTGCAAGCAATATAGAGTAACTGATTATCAAAGAATTGTGGTAAGTACCTAAACACAGGAAAAGAGAGAGATGGGAAGGATCAAGCTCACACGAGATCGTCAGTACTAAACGATTGCATAACGACACCAATGGCGTTGCGGACTGTAGAATCTAATGCTAAGCAGTGCACAGCGTTGATGAAAGAGGAACCCAGAAAGGTCATGTCGTGCTCCATCATATTGATCAGGTTGTCGATGAACTGTGTAGAATCTGTTTGGGAAGACGGATAAGGGGAGAGCAAATGGAAAGAGAATTACAGTTTGAGGCTAATGTAATAGTATTAATAAGGATAGCTAACGCACCCCCCAGAAGGTCTCGAATGTCAAAATGTGCTCTTTGGTCATAGATTTTTTTCACGCCTGCGGTTAGTGAACTTATGATCTGAGAATACACATATTCTAATTGTCTCTGAAGGTCTGCTGCTGGCTATTTATGAGAAAGAGGAAAGGATATGTTTGCAGATGCATGCAGATTAGCCATTGTGTGCGTGTGAAAGAGAGAACAGAGAGAGTAGAGATGGTATGAATCGCCAGATAAGCCTAGTATGATGACTATGGGCTCTGGGGAGGAAACGAGCGAGGTCATAACGAATTAAGTACCTCATCTGTCCTTGATACTGCAACAAGGTACAGGTGGTCTTTGAACAAGAATACGAATTTGTGTTCGCCAGCATATATAGTTCTAAGAGACAGAGGGGCTGTCAATAAAGGGGCAGGAGAGAAGCAAAAAACAAAACCAGGAGAAAGAGTCAGAGAATCTTGTATACCGTATGGTGTCTCCAGCATCTGTGACAAATGAGGCAATGGCAGAAAGGACAGGCATAAAGGAACACAACTTTTGCTCATCTCCATGTCTGCAGTTTGGTGATCGCAAACAAAGAAATTGTTAAACAGAAAGACTTTTAAACAACAATGGTTTAAAAAAGGTAAATGAGAATTCGTCTAATTGTTCTGAGGTTTGGGAGAGGAAAGCGCCACCTGGAGTAGACTGGCTTTCCGGCGCTGCTCAGGATGAAGATGTGCTTCTTATGGAGTGGCCACCTGTACATGAAATAGTTATCTTCGTCCTCTCTTGTTTGTAGCTCTTTCTTCTTACTACTTGAAGGGCTGGCAGAGTCCCCCTCGTGCTGCTGCTGCTCATCTTCCACTTCGAGCAAATCTCTGGGGGGGCCTCTGCTCATCTGCTCCTCATCCACGTCGCTCTCCTCCTCCTGGCTGTCATCAAAGTCATCTTCAGAACCCAAAAAGGGCTCAGAGCCCCCGAGCAGTTTCATTTCTTCAGGTTGCTGCTCCCTGGACTGGGTATCTTCCATCCAGCCAGAGAATTAATTCTGGTGGTGGCCTTTTGTCAATAAAATTTGTTGGTTATTTATTTGTTTTCATTTAACGATTGTCGACATTTATTATTGATCTCGAAGAGTTGGTTTTGTTTGCCCAAAGCATCAAACAGGGGGTAACTCGTGATGAGCTTCCTGTTCAATCTGCAGATAAGAGGTACATGTCTATTATTATCACGGAGCACATCAAGTGGAAGCATTAGACTAGTTGTGGACATTGTTTAAAGATTATAATTATATATATTAAATATAATTAAATAAAATTATAATTTTGTTATTGTTAATGTTAAAAAAGTACAAGAGATCATGTTGTAGTAGATACTTAATAAATAAATTGACTTGAACTACAGCCGTATGCTATGTACCAGTACTACTTCACTTCTTATCAATATTAACATCTAAAGAAAATGAAAGAAGTTATTTTTAAAATTTAAAATAAAAAATGTGCAATTTGTGCACATATGAATCATTTTGCAAACCAAGATTGTTGTTGTTGGGAGAGTTTGATGGAGTGTTCTCTTTCTCTTACCTAGCAGCATTAGATTGAGTTGTTCACATATGTTCATCATTTTTTGATCTGTTTCTGCACTCTCTGTTTGTTCACTCACTGGCAGAGGCGTGAAGAATGCCAAAAACTGTGAATAGAGAGAGAAAGAATGTGTGGGTTAGATGAAGGAAAAGGCTTTGGTATGTGGTGACTGGGCTCTGGGAGAGAAAGAAATGGATGGTGTGGCTAGATGAGAAAGTATGTCAAGGCGGGAATTGTGTCCAAAAGAGAGAGAGCAGAGAGAGAGAGAGCAGAGAGAGAGAGAGAGAGCAAAAGCTGAGAGAAGAGAAGGGTGGAGCATGATTGTTTCATGAAAACGAGATGAACGAAACAGTAATATTGCACAAAGGACAGACAGAAAAGGGAAAAGAAGAAATGGGAAGGAAATGGAATCATATGTGGGTGATGTCATATGCACATTTTCGCCAGCCTGGTAACATGAAAACAGCTGCTTGGCACCCTTCAAATGGATTACTCCACATTCTGTTTCGGATTGAGTTTCGCCTTTGGGAGAGAGCAAAAAGGTTAGTCATATGCGCCTAAGTTATATGTGACTGTGGCACTCAGTCAAATCAATAAAGAAGAGAGTAAGACTGTCACTGTTCTACTTAGAGAAGTTAGGATGGTGGGATTTGGTTCTCAGCAGCGGCAACAAATGCTGCTGTCAACCAACATACCAAATTTAATAATGGCTCTCTTAAGTTTGAGTAAGGTGAGGCATAGATCCTCCTGTATAGCTTTTGATTCCTCGTCGCCAAGTGTGTAGCTGTGCACATTTAACTTGAGAATGAAGGAGTGGATATAGTAATTTGGGGNGGGGGGGATTGCGCACGCGAGTTCTCCTTGGGAGTTTACGATGGCGCAGCTGGTCGTGCCAGGAAACAGTGTATGTATTTCTTTGAAGATGATTTCAAGCTTTTTTAATACAATGGGGGACAGGCCAGCCTCTTTCTTGCATGTCCTTGCGCTCATGGTTTTCGGTCAGGTTTGTTTTCCCATTCCCCAATTCCTCCATTCCTCTTCCTCTCCTTCCATTCCTCTCCCTCCATTCCTCTTCCTCTTCCTCTCCATTCCTCTGCTGGTCATTCCTCAATCCCCAGCGCTCTTCCTCCATTTCTCTCGTCCTCTTCCTCTTGCGCTCTTCCTCTCCCTCCATTCCTCCATTCCTCCATTCCTCTTCCTCTTGCGCTCTTCCTCTTCCTCCTCTTCGTAATTTCATTTAAATGGTGGGACGGACCGTCTTAGACAAGTACGAAGCAAACAATAAAACTACATTGCCTTGGTTCAACCAACAAGACGACGAAAAGCATTTAATAATAACAATAGAATGGAAAAGACAACCAGCACCGATGTTGGCCAAGAAAAAGAAGATCAGTTCCAGTGTGCCATCTGTTTGGAACGTTTCAAGCTTCCAGTGAGGGTCTGCCCTTGTGGCCACTCCTTCTGCCAAGTGTGCCTCCAACAATGGCTCTCAAAACAGACAAACAACGCTTATGATGAGGGCAGTGTGCCATTGCCATGTCCCACGTGCCATCAGGTCACCTCCTCCTCATCATTGTCATCAGTCACTGGCCTGCCCATCAACTTTTCCCTCCAACACCAACTTGACCAGAACAATATCACTGGAACAAAGAGTAATCAAAATATATTGGGCAATAATTGTACCCACTGTGAGGAGGAAGCAGTGTCACATTGCCTGGACTGTGATGACTTTCTTTGTGTGGACTGTCAGAAAGCCCACCAACGCATGAGAGCAACCAGAAACCACACGAACATTGCTGCACTTCACCTTGAACCCAAACCAAAAGAGTTGAAGAACAAGATGACCACAAACTGCCTAGTTCACAAAAGCAAGACAGTGAAGTACTTTTGTGAGGACTGTGACCAACCCATCTGCAGTGCCTGTGCTGTGCTCACTCATCGACTTCACAACGATGTGATCTCGCTGAGTGACGCTTCTCTCAAGCACAAGGCCATCACCGAGGAGCACTTGCACAAATCAAAGGCTCATCTGCATGAATTGCAAGCATCCATGAAGACAGTGCACGAGACTCAGACTAACGTGGAGAAGAAAGCCAAGTTGGTTGAAAAGAAGATCAAAGATGAGTTTTCAGACTTGCACAAGCAGATTGAAGAGAGACAGAGTGTGCTCTTGCAAGAACTGCAAGCACTCACTTTTGACAAGTTGGGCCGCTTGAGTGTTGAGCAGAAGAGATTGGAGGGGATGCATGGAGAGGTGGAGAGAAGCTGTGAAATGGCAGAGGAAGCATTGTCAAATGAGGGGATGGATGATCTTGAGTTCTTGTTGGCCAAGAATCAGGTCGTGGAATGCTTAAGGTCAGCCTGCAAGGAAGGATCACAAGAAGAAAAAGAAGAAGAAGAAGAAGAATGGGTGCCTTGCAGTGGTGATAGTTTTGACTTTTACTCATGTTCTTATGACCAGCAAGAGAACAAGGCGGAGGAGGGAAATGTAAGGAGACAAGACCACCACCACCACCAGCAGCAGCAGCAGCAGCAGCAGCAGCAGCAGCATGAGTTGAGAAGAAGGATAGAGAATTATGGAAGAATTGTAGAGTTGAAAGGAGCAGCAAGTCCTTTCCATTCAACAACTGAGAAGGAGAAAGAGAGTGAGAAATTAAAGGAAAAAGAGAACGAACCAGCAGCAATATTTGGTTCCTCTGCGCCGTCCCTTGGATTCTTTGCTCCCTTAAAGAAGCAAGACGAACTACCTCTGTTCTGTGAGGGCTTTGGAGCCCAAACAAAAGATCTAAAGGAAAAAATGCCAGAGATTTATGTAACCGAAAAGCTTGTGCACAAGGAGAAAACAGAAGAAAAAGTTGTTAAACCAAAGAAAGAGGTAAGCAGCCCCTTTCTATCAACATTTAATGATGTAGGAAGGACATTTTCATTTGCTGCTGGTATCAATTTCTCTCTTGCCAAGTCTCGTGCAGAGTTGCCAAGTCTAGTCCCATCTCCTTGGGAAGAACCAAAACAAGAAACTGCTGGATTTCCACTTAATTTTGCAAAGCCACCAGACACAACTAAAGAAGAACAGAAAACTGAGCCACCTGTTCGGTTCTCTTTTGCCTCACTGTTTGGCCAGGCCAACATAACTCCAAATAACCAAAAAGTACTTTCCTCACAACATTATTTGCTTGCATATTGTATTTACTGATTAGTTTTGGTGTAGTGGTCATGCGCTTGCTGTACCGAACTCAATCCTGAAAGCTCCTCCATCTGCTCCACTTGTATGGTTCCTCGTGTAGTCAAGAAAGAACAAAAGGAAGAAGAGAACCATGATAACAAGGGCAAGGTGGATAACGTAAATGTCTTTTCATTTTTTGGTCTCCCCAATGCCTCTGGTGTGCAATTTGGTGTACCAAAGGCAAACACTGAAGATGACAATGAGGCCAAAAGGTAACATTACCTGTCTAATATGTGCTATCAATATTAAATTACTTAATTCCTCACCCAAGAAGCAAGAGAAAGGAAGAAAAAGATGAGGTCAAAGAAACAAAAGAGAAATCCATGAATACCTTTGACACTAGTGCTGTCCCATCTGTTGCAACAGAAAAGGTAACAATGTAGACAACTTTTATTTAGCCTGTACATGCTGTATGCTGATTTTTCTTCTTCTTTCAGCCCAAAACCGAAGAAAAGGTTGTTGAGTTGTCAACCACTGTCACCACAAAGGAGGGAGTGGCATCCACTTCGAGTTTCCCTACTTCAGCTCCTACGTTCAACATTGGAACAACTTCAACTAGAAATGGAATTGTAAGTACAACCATAATCTAGTAGAAGTTATATATATAAATTAGATCCTAATTGTACTTTTTTTTCCTTTGCTTTGCTCATTCGGAACAACAGCGGCGCATGGTAAGAGGTACTGGTAGTAGACGTTAACGCTCACAAAGGACCCTTCCTATATCGAATCTCTCTGTCTCGCCTCATCCCTTCTCTGTAAACAACACCTTTTCGTGTGAAATGGTGTGTGCATGCTTCTCTCTCTCTCTCTTACACACACACACACACACACACACACACACACAAACCATTATTGGTGGGGCCTCTACTCTGCTCTACTTTCCCTTGCTCTCTGCGAAAGTCCAGTTTCTTGAATGAACAAAATTTTGGATATTTTCCCTGCAAGGTTATTATTATTTTAAAGTAATTTATTAGTAAATTTACAGTTTTTGTTGCAAAGCTAAACTTTGGCCATGTTGCCTTAAATGTCTTCACATTTTACTACAGTATAACTTGAAAACCTAACTTAGTTTAAATTAAAATTAAATTAATTAAAGCCCACGGAGAAGACATATTTTTCTTTTTTAGTTTAATTTAACATTTAACTGGTGGGGGGGGAGGCATTCATGCTTTTCCTTCGTTTCTCGGCAAACAATAAAACTGCATTCCACAGAGGGAACAACCAACAACACGAAGGAAAGGCATGAATAATAATGAAAATCATAGAACAGAAAAGATGACTAGCACCAATGTTGTTGGCCAAGAAAAAGAAGACCAATTCCAATGTGCCATCTGTTTGGAACAATTCAAGCCACCAGTGAGGGTCTGCCCTTGTGGCCATTCCTTCTGTCAAGTGTGCCTCCAACAATGGAGCTCGAAAAAACGGACAAACAATGCTTATGCTGGTGGGGGCAGCGTGCCATTGTCATGGTCATGTCCCACTTGCCGCCATCAGGTCTCCTCCTCCTCTTCATTGTCATCCGTCATCACTGACCTGCCCATCAACTTTGCCCTCCAACAACTGCTTGACCAGAACTCCAACAACATCACTGTTACTACTACTATGAGTACTAATCAGAATATCAATAATTGTACTCACTGTGAGGAGGAAGCAGTGTCACATTGCCTGGACTGTGATGACTTCCTTTGTCTGGACTGTCAGAAAGCCCACCAACGCATGAGAGCAACCAGAAACCACACGAACATTGCTGCAC
>CDFI01106067.1:2905-14236 GCA_000826405.1 Acanthamoeba divionensis | reverse complement strand
ACACACACACACACACACACACACACACACAGAGAGAGAGAGAGAGAGAGAGAGAGATGTAAGAAGTGTATACTTACGAACACGTTTGTTTGCTTGCTTGCTTGTTTTCACGAATCCACAGAATGAGATCCCTTGGCAGCACCTGGCGAATGTGACACACACTCACTTCTTGAAGGCCACGAGGCAGGAGCCAGGCAGGCCCTCACGGCGCCTCAATCATGGGGAGTTTCAGTACATCCACTACAAATTCTTTAGTACGTGTAAAAGAGATCATCATTCTTCTTCTTCATCATGTGCATCTTCATCTTAGCATGCACATACTTTTTTTTTTGAAAGATTTAATTACTAACCGATGATGCAATTAATTGTGCTACAGGCGGTCAGATGACGGTAACGCAGCAGCAAGCAGGAAAGTTCTGGTCTTGGTTTGGGCAGGTTGTGCAAACTCTGCGCTTCAAGCGGCACATAGCGAATATGTGGTTTACAGGGTACGCATGCTCGATCCATCAAGATGCATTGTTAATGTCGGTGGTGCTCATAATTACTAATGCTCTCTCTTTGTCCAACTGCAGATTAATTTATGGGTTCATCACAAAGAACGCCTGTAATGAGATTTTGAAGAATGAGGAAGTGGGCACGTTTGTCATACGATTCAGTGAGAACTTTCCGGGTCTCTTTGCTGTGGCCTACGTGGACGATGATCCCTATGAGAAGGTCAAGCACTACCTTGTCAAGCAAGAGGACATCTCTTCGAACAAGAGCTTGCCCGATTTCCTACGCGAGAAGCCGCAATTCATTTATGTCCTCCAACTCGATCCAGCGACAGGCGAGCTGCGCAAGTTCGCCAAGGATTCAGTGCTGAAGGATTACTATTCCAAGAGATTGACGTCAGTGAGAGGCAAGCCCAGCAACGGCTATGTTTTGCTTTAAATTCCCTCAGCTCGAGATCCACGAACACGATGATGATGCGCGAGGAGGCACTACGCGGCCAATGTTTGACGATTTGATTTCCCTTTTCTCATACAAACTTGCTTGTACATTTTTTTAACCAAATAAATATCACTCCCAAAACTTTTTTTGTTTTTTAATGTTTTCGTAAGGTGGGGGGATTGTTCAAAACACAAATGTATGGGGCGTAAGTTCATCACTTTGTTAACCATACCATGGAGAGTTATTTTATTGTGGTTAAATTAGCTGAGGGGTGCAAATTTAAGCACATTTACCGAAAATGCAGCCATGGTTTTGTCAAGTTAAATATTTATTTTGAACAAGGACTTGTTGAGGGGAGCAGGGGGGGCCATTTACTTCTTGCGCAGAACAACACCATCGAATTTGTCCTCGAACCACTTGATAGCATCAGCCTTCCTGAGCCTGTGATTGAGACCAATACGGCCTTGGCACCTTCTCCTTTTGGTGATACGAAGACCAGGGCGAGAAAGGACGACGTAGAAATCCATACCGTAGATACCAATTTGAGGATCGTACTTGATGCCCAGATCAATGTGTTCATCAATACCGAATCCGAAGCAACCAGTGTCACTGAAGTTCCTCTGGTTCAATTCGTACTCCTTTACCTTCAAGCCCTTCTCGAGAATTTCCTCAGCCTTCTCGCCTCTGATGGTGACATGAACGGAAATCTTTTCATTCCTCTTAATGCCAAAACTACGGATGGTGAAACGGGCCTTGGAAGTAACGGGGGTCTGACCGCACAGCTGCTCCAACACCTTGGAAGCCCTTGTAAGCCTATCACCGCTCTCACCAACGCAAATGTTGAGGATGAGCTTCTCAATTCTGAGTTTCCTCATGGGGTTATTGGCCTTGCTCTTAGGAGCGGCAACGGCGGAAGTCTGCGTGGCCATCTTTACGGTCCCTCCTGGCGTAACAATAGACGATAGGGATGGAAGAGAGAGAAGGAAAGGAAAAAGAAGGGCTCCGCAGGTCAGCCCCCACCTTTTGGCCTCCCTCGAAATTTCGCCACCTTAAACGTGTTTACCGCCACCCCCCCCTGCTTGTGTACAACTTACATCGTGCCAATGGATTGGACAGACATCAAACGATTTCAGGTTGCACCCCCTTTCCAGGACGAGATTCGCATCTTTCTTTCTAAGCTCATGGCACCCCCCCCCCAAACTAACTTCTCTACTTGCAAGGTGGATAACTTTGATGTGGGGGACTTTGTGGACACCATCAGCAGAAGGCTTGCATATGAGCTTACTCTTCAAGAAGAGGAAAGCTCAAGAAAGGGACGCAGTCCTCGTAAAGGTAACCAAGCCATTTACTGCAGCTCTCAAACATTTTACTAAGAAGCACTCTTTTTTACAGAAGGAGCATATTTCACTACAGGGCCATTTGTGGACCTGTTCGAAGAGACCCTTGCAGATCTTCAGTATCTTCGCGATCAGGTTTGCCCTTCCCACTGCTGCTTTTTGGCAGGGAGAGGGGATCTAGTGCTTCTCTCTCTCTCTCTCTCTCTCTCTCTCGTATGTGTGCGTGTTGTGTGTCCAGACCATCCTCTAACCATACATCTCTCTGCTCGCAACACACAGGCTGGTCAAAAGATTGTGAAGCTTACAGATGAATGTGCAAAAGAAGAACAAGTTTACCAATCCAGAATCCTAGAGCAAAACAAGCTATTTAATGTATGCCCTTTTGCTCGATATTGACTATCTATCTATCTAACATCCCAATTCTCTTTTTTTAAAAGAGGAATTTAAATGCATTCAAAGAACTTGACCAGCGTATAAGTCATGTGGGGAACATTGCAGTGCGCATAGGAGACCGTCTACAAACCGTGGAAAAACAGCGCAACACAGCACACGAAGCCATTGGTAACTTACAGCTCACTTCTACTGACACATTTGTTTGGAACGCTGAGTTTTTCAAAAGCTTCTAATTTATGTAATATCTTCGTTTTCCTTTTAACTTATCTAATATTTAGAATTGATCAACTACTTTATGGAGCTGAATTCCGAGGAAGTGAAATCAGAAGTCTTTTATGACAAAGAACAGATCAAACAGCGTGCGCAGCTTCTCAAAAAGCTGACTGGCCTCACACAGGAGCTAGAGAGGGCTGAAGAAGAGGTAAGCGAAGAACCAACAAATCTCTCATTATATATACACATACTACAGCACGGCCTTGCATTAATTAAACTTATCTCTTTCTCATTCCCTTAGGTATCAGCATCGCGAACGGAACGTTCACGAGCAAAATCTCAAGAAAACGCTTCTGAAGACGCTCATGAAAATGACCCGATTCAAATGACTGAGAACTTGCTGTTAAGAACTAAAAAAGTACTCTCAATCTTTTCTCTCTGATATAGTTTCCAGGCATTCAATATTATGAACTTAATGTGGCACCATTTATATGTTCCTTTCAAAAGGGCAAGGAGCAAGTCGAAGCTGAGAGCAATAAGCTGGAAAATTATTTGCTAACGAAGTTCACAAAGGCCTCAGCGAAACGAGACTATGATTCCATGAAGGCACGTTACCTAGCCTCATACTCTTTACGTCCCTGCCTTACATCTATTGGATTGGTTACAGGAATGTGCAGACATATTATTCGAGTTCAACGGGGGTGGGTCGTGCATAAAGCGATATATTGCACAACTTAAGCTGTTTCTTGGAACTGAGGCTGTCGAAATATATGATGAAGAAATAACACCACGTGGACACCACAAGTCAACATCAAAAAGGACCAAGAGCATTAGCTCTGTTGACGTCGAATCACAAGCAGCTAAAATAAGCACTTTCTTTGGAGAAATAATGGGTTTGCAAAGTTTTAGATAGAATAACATTTGCCAGTTGTTGTACTGATTCTTATATTGACGAATAGATTCTGTACGTGAGGAGTATGAAGTTATCACGAAAGTATTCCCAAAGCCACCAATGGTTGTGCGCGAGCTATCTCAACGAATTTTTGAACAGAGCGTAAGCAGCCTGCATCGCTTTTACAGTGAGTACCTCTACTAATGCTGTATTAATGTTTGCAGATAGGATTATTTCTCGAGCATATGCTTCGACACACAGAAACAGCAGACTCTTTGCTGGCCTATTTAAGGCTATTATCTATTCTCTATGAAAATACTCAGTCGCTAGTGGCTTTGCTTCAAAGCTATAAGGTAAGTTTAAATATTTCCCCGCTCAAATTCCTTTTGAAGAAAGAACTTAAAACATGTTTGATCTTCCATTCTCTAATAGACAGATTTAGATTTTCCTGCCATGGTCGATTCCCTTTTCTGTGGTTACACTGAAGAGTAAGATCAATCAAACTTCATCAATAATTTCGTATGCTGGATAAACATTACATGGTTTCTCCTGACGATAATTCTTTTCTGGTCGTTATACTAAAGTTATCTTGACAAAGAGTTACTCTGCTTGAAGATGTTGTACACAAATGAACTTGATGCCCTGCGTCGGGTATGCTTACCTCCTATCCAATATGTTCTTTCTGGAGACAAGAAATTAACCTCCTAGCTATAAACACAGGAAGCAGAAATAGCAAGCAAACAAAATTTAACTCTTGGCAACGTATTTGGAGACATTGCTTCCACTTTGACAGCGAAATCAAAAGTACGTTGTACATCCTGATTGAATTCCTATGATTGTAATTATTAAATGTGGTCTTTTTTTCTTAGGCAACATCTATGTTAGGCAAAAGGGTGGGCGAGCTAGGGGAGTTAGAACGAGTGCTTCACTTCATCCATTGTAATGAAAAGGCTGTTGATAGATGCATCAAACTATCAAAAAAGGAAGACCTGTATGTAGAGAGCGAATACTTCAGTAACTTAGAAGGGCCGCCCTTCTTAGTGCTTCAGCTAACAAAACAAACATCAACACAACAGTGCCAAAAATTTGTACCGCATTTTCAATTCCTTGCTGGAACATCTTGGCCACAGTTATCTTTGTCCTGCTCTGGATGGGTACTGTTTCCAACTGCCCTTCTTTTTAGTTAATATCTCATTTTGTTAACCATAAACCATCGATCGTTCTCTCCAACCCTGTGGCAGGGCGCTGGCGCCATTGCGAGGGGCATCGCGACCAGGTAAGGGGGAATTCTTTGAGATCGCCCAGCAGGTCAATCAGATTGTTATCCTCCTCCAGCGCCACTTTCATGTTCAAATAGTACTCTTCTCCATCTTATTACGATGATGATGATGAAGTATATATGACAGTTTAATGATGACTTATGCACAGGCAAGCTATGTATCTCAATCAACTGCTGTCTATGCAGAATGCATAGAAAAGAAAACAAACTTGCTCACATTATTGGAGGACAAGATATGCGAAGGCCTAGAGCTATCTCTTAACTGTACACACTTTCCTCTTTTCGTTTTCCAATTCAGAGATCATCATTATTATTATTTGTATGGTGTGTGTTGAAGTCATTTTTGTTAAGTTATTGTGGCCTTCTTCGATTTCTGTGCTTGATGTGAGCAGTGATTGTGGCTGGCGTCGAGAAGCACTTGGCGGCTGATCAGCGCGCTTCAGATTTTCGGTTAAGCGATGATGACATAGCGTCAATCAACCGGGCGACGCCAGCTTGCACAAATGCAATCTCATACTTGACATCACAGGTGTTCACATTCATTTCCTTCTGCTCTCTGTCGCTGTATGGTGCTGTTAAACTATTTTCCCTAAATCTCTCTCCTTAACATCACTTTTTGGGGGGCTACACAAGGCCAACAACATTCGCCAAAACCTGGACGGCAAAAACGTGGAGCACGTACTAGAAACATTGGCCATGAGGATCTTGAGGTAAGCCCAAAAAGAGCAACGATGACCTCAAAGTCTCTCTCACACTGCACACTACACACTAGCCTACACACACTCTCTCAGGCTTATGGCTAACCATACACCTCTCTGCTCTCTCTCTGTGTGTGTGATTTGTTCTAACTGTGTTTTTTTTTCTCCCACCAAAAGAGCGTTGCTGGAGCATTTCAAAAAGTACCAAGTGAGTCAAGGAATGGGCGGGATGAAACTAAAACGGTAAAAGAACATTTGAACATGCCCCATCACTCATCATCATGGCTGACGAGCACCCACCACCACGTGCTCGTGGGATCATCACACACACACACACTCTCATACAGGGACATGCAGGAGTACAAGCAGTGCGTGATGGCGCACTTCCCGTTCGGGCGGGTCGTCGACTCCTATGATCTGCTCAGCGACCTGGCGTCCATCCATCTTGTGGGACCCTCCCAGCTGCGCACCCTCGTCGACGAGTCGAGCCTCAACACACTGAGCCGCTCGCATGTGCTCGACTACATCAGACTGCGCACGGACTACAAGCCCGCCTGGGTCCAACACTACAAACTGTTGGACGAAAAGAAACAATAAATAATAAATAAATAATCAAAAAAAAACCTACACATCTGATTGCAGAATAAATAAATAAATAGGTTTATGTGAGATCATGAAAAAAAGAGGGCTGGTATGGAGAATAAACAGCTTAGAATCCTCGGTGGCCGCCTCCTCTTCCTCCTGCACCACCACCACCACGACCTCCTCCATATCCACCACCATATCCGCCGCCTCTGCTGCCACCACCATAACCACCACCGCCTCTGCTGCCACCATATCCGCCTCTTCCACCCCACCCACCGCCGCCCCTGCCGCCGTAGCCGCCTCTTCCTCCTCCTCCCCAGCCGCCTCGGCCACCATATCCGCCTCTTCCTCCTCGGCCGTCTTCTCTCATTTCTCTCTCCCGCAGTGGTGGGATTTCAGTTGCCACGCTAATTTCGTGTCCATACATCTTCTGTGCCAACAATTTCTTCACAAACTCGGAAGGAATATCAGCCACCGCCAAGTGCTCATCCTATAAGAAAGGGAGTTTGGTAAGAAACATATTCACTCATCATGTTCATCCATTCACTTATTACCTGACAGACTTCAATGTCCTTCACTTGGGCTCCTTCGGATTCGCCCAGGTACCGCTTGAGTATGGAGATCACAAATCCAAAGCTTCGGATCGGGAAAGAGTTTTTGATAAGAACAGTAGCGAAGCCCTCTTGAGATGATAGCAAAGATCTCTTTGCCATGGGTTGTGTGTAACCAGAAATGGTTGCCAATGCTGCTGCCAGAGCCACTGCTTCACCTGTACACGCGAGAAGACAAGGTTAGAAAATTTAAGTACTCAAAAGCCGAAAATAATGACACGTCAGTTACCCTTTTGCTGGATGAGTTTGTTAGCAATGGGCATAAAGGCTTCTATCATGTCATCGTGGACCTTGTCCAATTGGTCTTCTGCCGCCTCAGCTGCTGAGTGGATGAGGTCAGACAGTTGGGGGGTGCCAATCTGCTCAAACTTTGCACCAGCAGCTGGTGGCAGAAAAGAATATCAGTCAAAACGAACTGGAGAACACAGAAGCAAAGGAGCTTGCTTACCATGTTCTAGACGTTTGAGTGCGCCATCACGTACGTCGCGTTTGGTAAAGAATGTTATACATGTGCCAGAGCGCCCTGCGCGTGCTGTGCGGCCGCTTCTGTGGATATATGTGTCTTTGTCACGGGGAGGTTCGCACTGAATCACCAGGTCCACGTCGGGAATATCTGCACCCGTGAGACAAGTAAACGTTAATGATTGGTCAAAGAAGCAAACAAAGATAGTTGCAAGTGAGTTACCAAGGCCACGTGCAGCAACATCGGTAGCAACAAGGCACTTGAAGCGGGCCTCACGGAAGCCTTGAAGCGTTACTTCCCTCTGTGCCTGAGCAATATCACCATGCAACACCTGGCATTCTGCACACAATACCCAGATGTAAGAAAAGGATATGCCAATTGCAAATTACAGCTTCGTCTGTACCTTGTCTCAATGATGAGTTTACAGCCAACTCATTTGCTTCAGCTTTAGTATTCGCAAATACGATTGTACGACCGCTGCCGCCATAAACCTGTTTTTTTTTTGTTTTTTTTTAAATTATTAGCACCTCGTTATAGATTACGCCCTGCCTTTGTGACCTTGTGAGGATTTACCTTGACAACATCAGCTAGCGTGGACATTCTAACCGCAGGAGGACAACATATGGCCAAATGACGCACTTCTAGTGCGGATTTGATCTTACTGTTACCCACAAGATCAACTCTTACAATATTCTCTTTCCTCATGTGTTTGGAGGAGATTTCTTCAACCTATTAAATTGAGAAGCAATATTAATACTATTACTGCATATATGAAAAACATGCACTATAAATGAATGTTCCTCTGTTTCGCAAGCCCAAAACGGAATATAAAAATAACAAAGAGGAAACCCCTTCGCTATTTCTTGGCTTTGGGCATAAAAATGCGAGATTAGAGAAATATCTGATGGCTGATTTTACACGGCTATGACTCTGGTGGTCTCCATGAACACCGAAAAGGTGCGATGCAGTCGATTAACACTTCCATCGACCAGATATGAAACCTTGCCGATAGAGGAAACGTCTGCGGAGACCAGCCTTAAGGGCCGTGTGGGATTGGGATCAATAACAATACTTAAGGGGATAACAAGTACCCATGGAGGAATTGTAGCAGAGAAAAGCAGCGTCTGGCGTTTGTCTGGAGGGGGCACTTTGGAAAGGATTTGATCGATGGCCTCTTGAAAGCCTATGTTAAGCATCTCATCTGCTTCATCCAGAATCACATAGTTTATCCTTTCCAGTTTGAGAGAACCTCTCTCTATCATATCAATCACTCTGCCTGTGATTTGGTTCATGTTTAGAATTCCTGAACAGTTTTAAAAAGACTGAGGTACATGCCTGGTGTTCCAACAACAATGTCAACTCCTTTCCTCAAAGCGCTCTGCTGTGGAAGATAAGGAGCCCCTCCGTAGATACAAACAGCTGACAGGAGTCTTCCACATTTGTCAAACTCCTGCGCGGTCTGGCGTGCCAACTCGCGAGTGGGGGACAAGACAAGGACCACTGGATGGCGGCCGTCGTTTCTCGTATTTGCAGGTTGTGTCATTGAACTACGTTACAAGTAGGCTTCATGTGAGTTGTCTTGTCATGTGTGTATGAGTGAGAGAGGAATACCATTGAAGCTTTTCGACCACAGGAAGGCAAAAGGATAAGGTCTTGCCACTCCCTGTGCGGGCTCTTCCAATGATGTCTTTGCCGTCGTATATGGCATCAAAGGTCTTCTCTTGGATGGGGAAGAGTCCCTTGAATCCTCTTTCTATCAAAACTTTGATGGTTTCTGGTGTAATTCTGAAATTTGTGAAAGGAGCACCAGCTGTTTGTTGTCATTTGAGAGAAATGAGAAAAACTGATCAGTAATCATGAGCCATTAGAAGAAGCATCTCTTATATTTTGGAATGGAGATTCTCAAATGAAATGCAAATTTTGATTGAATTACAAAGGGGGACAAGATGTGACTTACTTTGCTTTTCCTCTTTCTCTTCTTTCTCTTTGAGATCAGCCCAGGAGTAGTCGTCATCGTCGTCATTGCCGTTGGCATGGCCATTGGCGCTCACTCCGTTGGTGGTGGCCACCACCTCCATTACCTTTGAATCATCTCCGCTCTGTTGATTATCAAGTAAATTTTGGAGATTAGCGATTGAGATGAAGGAGATTGGAGTCAAACAACAACCGAGGTTCAGAACGTACCTTCTCTTTCTTCTTTTCGGAATCCTGGTTCTTTTTGCTCTTTTCCTTCTTCTTGTCCTTCTTCTGCTTTTTCTCTCCTTTGTCCTTCTTGGACAACTTTTTCTTCTTCTTTTCGTGTTGTTCTTTGTCTTTCTTCTTCTCCGCTTCCTCCTCAAGGGAGCGCTTCTTGGTGTCCTTCTTGGAACTCATGAGTGCAACTGGGCCAAGATAGATCAAACACTAAAATGAGAAAGGAGGGGAAGGAAGGAAGGGAAGAAGAGAGAACGATTAAAGCTTGCAAGCAATAAAAAGCTCTGCTCTCAGCCCTTCCCCTGTTTTTCTTCGTACCGGAGTTAGAGTCCCGAAAAATACCGAACTGTGAGTTGGAATGTAGAAAACTGCCGATTTAGGAAATATCCCAGAATTTAAATTTTTAACCTTCAACTAAATTATTTTAAATTGTCGAATTAATTTTATTTAATAATAAAATAAATAACTTAACTTATTAGACTCGCCAGATAATTTTCTTTGCGCTACTGCTGATGTAGAACCAGGAGAAAGAGCAAGTGTGTGCCTTTTGTGACAACCAAGCACGCCTGCGCTGCTCTCGCTGCTAACAGGTAAAGAGCCAAACACGAACTTACTCAAGAGAGCCCCCTCAAAGAGTGAGAACGCTTCCACCAATCTTTCAATGAGCTAAACAAAGCTACACTTTTCACAGGCCTGGTACTGCAATGCGTCTTGCAACGCAAGGGCTGGAGCCAGCACAAGCCCAACTGCATGACCCCCGATCAGAGCAAGCAGAACGACTTGACTCACTACAACAACATCAGACATCCCAACTACCACTGGGCCGAGCAAGAGCTTTCAGCTCTGGGATGCTGCTAGGCGTGGTGATCTCGCAGCGGTCAATCGGTTGGTTGCCGAAGGTGCCGCCCTCGATTATCATGACCCCAATGGCGGGTCGACGGCGTTGCAGGCGGCAGCGTGTAGAAAGCGGGAGGTGGTGAGGGCCTTGATTGATGCAGGGGCCGATGTGAATGCGCTGGATTGCAACGGCGCGACAGTGTTGATGTATGCCTCCAAGTTTGGGCTGACAGATGTCGCGCGCTGGGCTCTGGAGGCCGGCGCAGATACACGTATCAAGCTCACTGCTGGCCCTGACAAGGTTAGTTGAAGTTTTACTTACCATTGTGGTTAAATTGGATTCTCACATCATTTACTTTGTTTGTTTGTTTCCTGTAGGGATTTGACGCGTTGTACTTTGCTGATGGCATCCCGAAGACACGCCGCGGCCTGAGATCGCCGCTCTCATTCGCCAGTTCCAGGCTGAGAAAGGGCAATGACAAAGTAACTTTGCCTTTTTCTCTCTCTCTCTCCCCATTCTTTCTCTCTTCAAGCTTTGTTTTGGTCACCACCTCGTCTCTCTCCCTCTCTCTCCCCGAAAACTAATAACATGCAAGTCTCTCTCATCCGAAAGTAGCAAGCAAGGTGATGATGACCTTCTTGTTCGAACCAGACGACCTACTTACTGCACCACCAAATTTGTACAAACGTATGTGCTTAAGCACGCCTCACGTTGCACAAAGAAAGAAAGAAAAGAAAAGAAAACAACCAAAGTTGGATTGTTGGGACGGACCACACCAAAATGATAAATAAATGATAAATAATAAATAATAAATAATAATATTGCTAATGGACCTTCTACCACTAAAAAAAGAATAATAATAAATAATTTGTTATTTTTTTCCCCTTTTTTTTAAAACA
>CDFI01106059.1:17852-39565 GCA_000826405.1 Acanthamoeba divionensis | reverse complement strand
AGCAGAGAGAGCAGAGAGAGCAGAGAGAGCAGAGAGAGCAGAGAGAGCAGAGAGAGCAGAGAGAATACGATGAACGCAGTAAGGAGAGAAGCCCAATATTTATCTTAGCTGCTATTGTACTTAATCTTATTTCGAAAAACAAAATCGTTATTTAGCCGTTAGTGAATCATGACTGGTTGTGGGCAGGTAAATTGAACCTACTCGATAAGAAAGAGAAGAAAAGCGATTAATTTGACATCTCTTTTTGTGCAGTCTTGTTAGGTGATGCAGGGAAGAGGCTTACCACAGGTAGCTATTGATTCGTTTCCAAACAACAGGAAGTACTGTAATGAAACCTCTTAATGTCACAGGGTCATACGATGCATCTTTTGCACAGAAACTTTTACACAAAGAGCCTGCGCAAACGCTCTACCCTCAAGAATTTGCTTTGGTTTGCTTTTGACCTCTTTGATCTCTCCAACTGAGCTGATCGATCTTATGTGCACTAACATAAAACTGGTTTTAAGGCTCAAATATTAGTTGCTCTGGAAGTCGCTGAGGAAAGCCTCTTACAAGAAGACAAAACCGAAGTGGGCAAGGCCATTGAATGGCTTCACAGCTGGGGTCTTTACCAGCGAATGGCTGACTTACCAATCAAAGGTATCAAGTACATCATGTACATCTCACCACTTTCCTGTATGACAGCAGAACTTATCAGGTAATTAATTACATGCCTCGTTTATTGATTCATTCCTCGGCTGCAGCTGTTGGTGTGCTGCTGAGACGGGTGGCAGTCATAGCAAATGCTGCTGTTGATAAAAGCTATCGTCCTGTGGCGGCGTTTCTTACAGCCCTTCTTCGGGGAAGCGGAAGTGGGGGAGAGGCGACCAAGGTTCTAAGAGCTGTCATATTCGACTCTATCTCACAGACTGAAATAGAGGGAAGACAGCATTACACACAATTGTGGATACCCGTTCTTTGTTCTAAAGTAAGCAGGACAATGCCACCTCTCAAACAACAAAGTATATTTGGGTGACGATATATTGTTACATTATGGCGATCTTCTTCGTTAGGTATCACAAGAGCCGCTTTTTGCACGCCTTCTTGATGATGTAGTGGGAGGCATGTTCTGTGCACGCATGGATCTAATGCCCCTCTCTCGTGAGCTTGCGACCCGCAACATAGAAGTCTCACAGATCATGCGGTTCTACGCCGCAGGCTGTACAACACACCCTTTCCGACAGTGAATGCTGAGAATTTACTGAGCCCACTAACAATTATAATTCTATTAAGTATTATGGCTGGCCTACGGAATGTTGCTGGCGTATCGTCCAGCAGAAGACTCAACGGGAAGTACCGTGCCTCTAAGACAGACGGCAATTTGGGTTGCACAAGGTACAGCCTAACTCCTCTCCAGATCTTTCACTTCTTCACCTTTTGCTAACCAAACCTGCACAGATATTGGGTCGAAGCTTGGAGACAGTGTTATGGCGCTGGTGCGGATACCCTGTTCTCTTTTATTTCAAATTTGACTAAATCTAGAATAATACCGCTTAGCCATTTTGGGAGGTCTTCTGGGTGCACTATTTCGCAGCTAAATCGCTTTCTGTCGTTGTACCCATCGAAGCTGCTATGCGTGACCAGCTTAATAAGCACTTTACACTGTGAGATTTCAGCCAAATAATTAATAATTCTTTCTCATTACTATCTTCCTAACCTTTGCTTTATTTCTAGCACTGCAAAGAGCTTTGAAGATTCAGCACGTCTGCGCCCACTCTACAAACTGTATTACGCCTTTAGCACGTGGAGCTCGGCAATCATACCGTACGTAACTTCAAGTGTTTTGTCAGGACAATAGTGCTCATATTTTTCTTATTATTAGTGAAGAGGGTCAATTTTTACAGAGTGCAGATAATTTTGATGCATTTCGAAAAGGCTTCACACCTGCATGGCAACCAGCACCTCTTTCAATCAATCATTCCCTTCCTTCTACACCTATTTTTTGCCCTTCTCCCTCGTCACTTTCAATTGGTACCTAACTCCTTCTCGATACAATATAATGCCTTGTTAAGAGAGGATGTGTACTATTGTATCCAGATAAAATAGTGGCAGGGATTGTAACTCATTTGCCAGAGCTGCTGCCGCTGCGACCTTTTCACGAGCTGACAGGTGATGAGAAGTCGTCAAACAGCACTGCTTCCGATCGCGCTCTTTGCCTTAGCCTGCGCGCTGCTCTCCATGAAAACGCTGCCTTCCTGCATAGTGTTGAAAGGCATGTCCACAACGACAACGAGATAGATTTTATGCTAAGGTAATATTTGTCTACGTAAGTAGGGTAGGCGAAGTGCCTGTGGTGGGCCGCTTAACATCGGTGTTGTCGTCGTATCACTCCCTGAACACTGCTCTTCACACTCTCGATGAACAATTCCTCGCTTTCTCCAGGTACTATTTCTAATATTCTCGTGTACAGCCCAAAGCTGCAACATGTATTATATTTACTGATGCGGGTGCTTCTAGGCAACTGTTCAAAAACGAAGAACAACCATTTGAAGGTACAACACATGGCATTTAATTTTAAAACATTAAATTTATTAACTGTTCATCTCGCCAGTGGAAGTACCATGCCAACGAGGATCTTACAATTGTGTGGGGTAACTTTTTCATCACCACAATTCCTTTACCTCAATGTTAACGGAAACAATTTCTCCTATCAGCCCAGCAATCGTACGTGGCACAACAACCCGCGTCGTACAAGGTGCTGTTAATGCCAGGTACCATATGCCGCAATATCTTGTGATGTTTAGTTTCTTTTCTGAGTTCCACTGCATCACATCACAAAAGGGAAGAGATGTCGAGAAACAGGGACCAGTTTTCCCGCAGCTATATGTCTCTCTTCGCTCTTGCTCAACCACTTGCTCAAGTACCCCTCCCCTCTCTGAGAAAGAAAGGAAAGAAAATCCTTTCGTTTACATCTTTATCGGGCCACTAACTGGAGATGCGAACTTGTTGCCTTTAAATTCTTTGCTTGGGCCAGACGGTTATAGCGCTAGAGGAGATAGCTGATTGGCTGATGGATGGAGGAGAAGCTCCAAACGTAGGCCTCTTTGATAGAATGCTTCCTCTTATTCTTGGAGACCTACTACCACCTTGCAGTCCCCTCTCTACGTATGAATATCCACAATATATTGTACAATCCATTGCTGTCCTTTTAATTCCTTATATGTTTAAAAATATTCCTTTTCTTGAAAACACTAGTTACCTTACAAAGACAGCTGCTAGGTTAGGCCACCAGTGGATCAAGAACAAACCTCAGCACCAGAAGCATTTTCTGCGCAGCCTACTTACTCTTTCTCGACCTCTATCCTCTCCTCGGAGTCTGCCTCCTCCTTCTTTACTCTCCCCTTCGCCTCCTTCTTCTGTCTTCTCTGTTCCTGTGCCTGTCTCCTCTTCATCTTCATTGGCATTTGGAGGTCATTCCTCTGTACCATCCACGAGAGTGTTTACAGAGACACGAGAAGAGCTCTTCTCTCTATTTACTCCGGACTGTTATATTATCTGTAATCCACCAATGTATACATTCGACCCACGCACTTTTGGATAGCTGAATATGAGTTCTTAGCTTTTCTTATTTAATCATAGGCAGCGTAGGTGGTTGGGTTTGCTTTCACTCTTGGCAAGGTGCCACGAATCAGCTTTGACTAGTAATGAGCAGGTGCATCACAATCAATGCAAACACCTGAACCAGTCTATTAGAATTAACGGTTATACTCACTATTACAGGGGGTTCTGGCGCGTCAGTTTCACCCTCAGCTCTTCTTTTCTACTTTTGGACCGGAGCAAGCTCAAGGAGAACAACACGTTGATGATATCCTCAGCAAGCTTTTGGGAATTGTTACAAAACTGCTTCATGTTTCCAGCCTTAATACACTGGCGTGCGAGATAGTGGCCTGCCTTATTCACACTAACTTTCCTCGAAATGTGGAGCTTGTTGTGAGCAGTCTTTTGCTGGGCCGTGGAAGGACCGATGCCTTCATCCCCCCTGCTGGTGCCATAGCAACACTTTTTTCCTCACCACAGGTCTAAAACAAGTCCCTCTTAGTGCCCCTTCCTTCAATTTCTGCTCTCGATGTAACCTTGCTGCAGGTGGAGCAGGGCTTAGCGCAGTTAGACGGGAACGGCGCGCTTCGTCTAGTGTGCTTATTAAGCGAAGCAATGCCGATAGATCCTGATCTTATTCCAGCCACTCTACGCGTAGCGCGTTCTGCACTTCACAGCTCTGCATTCCTGGCGCTTCTCCAACAATCCCTTAAGCAGGAGCAAAAGGTTGCTAACATGGCTACTCGATTTCATTTATTAAATATGTATTTTGTGTTATCAATTCATGAGTTGTTCTTCGATTCAGGACATATGGGTAGCAGTGGAGCGCTTCATGGGATCTCTGTTATCATCTTATAACTTGGCGCCCCAGAGCAAGGACAGAAAAGTGAAATCAGAAGGATTGCAGACAAAGTCCTCCTTGGATGCCACGATAATCTCGTTACTGCAAATTCTTTCTCATATGAATAAGGTAATGTATATTTATTTATTTTTTCCTTTCGTTCTAAAGTCTTCACAACTATTTGTAGGCTTGTATGGGCCTGATTGATAGGATGTTTGATCTATACGTAAATGTGCTGTCCCCGTTTATTGACAAGCTCTCTAAAAATCGTATCCTTTCCAGTGTCGCCTTAGCGCAGAAGCACAAGCAGAATGCCCTCTTTTTTAAATAAATACTTAATACTTATTACAGAGATTGAGCGAATAGCGAGCCTCATCTCAGATATGAACTGGCGGGAGGCAATCTTTCATTACTGTGACCCCACAGCACTGAGTAAGCCTGGCCTCAACAACTTTATGCTCATGGATCTATGTGATGTGATATTAATTGGCGGTTACTGTGCAGGAAGGATGAGCAATCACATCACACAACGAGAGGAAGTTATTTGTGCAATGTTTAGCAAACTGCCTTGGGATTCCTTAGAGGATAAGCTGAATGAAGAAGACGAAGAGCTGAAACAACAACGGCAACTGGTGGAAGCTCAAAGCGAGGACGAAAGGGACCTCACTTCCAAAAGCACTGTTGGAAAGATAGCTGTATACTTTCTGAAACTGTTCCTTCTCGTCAACTTCTATAAACCCAATGTACCTGGCAACCTCTCTTACCTAATACACCGTTACTTGGCTAACGAGCTATGCTTTCTTTTAGGCAATTTGCACGGACTTGAGGCATGTAGTCGTGGCTGGCATGGAGTTCCATTTGGGGCAGCCCTCCTTGGAAAGAGCACCTTCTCGTTCTAGACATGTGTTTCCCTGGCAACTCATCCACGGTATTCCCCGAAACTACAAGATGTATAATTATGGCAACTTTTCTAAGCTTATATTTTATAAAGGCCCTACTTTTGAGCTTGTGTTTGATGGCACTACCTTAATGCTCCCTCTCAGGTACATTTTTTCTTCGCCAGGGCCCGTGATCATCATATCAGGCGTATAACTAGCTATCCCTCTTTCACACCACCAACAACAGAGCGAAGGGCGGTGCTGATAGGCTGGATTTCGAGCCTTCAGAGAGGCTATTAGAGAATTGCTATATCATGCGCGAAGTTGCTCTGCACTTCAACCAGCCTCTCACGAGCCTAGCCTGCCTAAGAGAGGTTTAAACGAACGATAGTTCTTAATCATCCTAACCTATTCTAATGTGAATATTTCTTTTTTATTATTCTGATGCAGGTCCGCTCTGTATTGTTCTCATGCGTTCAGTCACAAGCTGATCCAAGTACTTAATTTTATCTCTCCTCAATATATAGCACAATTTCTCCTTTATAACAGAACTGTATCATATGAACAACATACAGAGGTTATATGGCACCTCTCTTATGGAGAGCATGTGGGCCTTGTGAGTGGAATATTGATCCCACTGGCCCGAGGCTATGGAAGTGATGCAGCAGTTGGCAGTCAACTGATTATTGGCCTATTAGCTTGCCTTGAGCAGCCTTGGGACCTCATCTCCGTACCACATCTAGCCCCACAAGCAGGTAAGTAAAGGCTGTTAATTAATTCAATTACGTGTGTACTAACTATGTATGGGGGGAGGGGCAGCACGTGGAGGGCCAGACTTGCCCAGAAATGGTGGTAGCGGAAGTAGTAGCTCAGACGCACAAAAGATGTTTGGTGAGACTCTGCATGGGATAATCACTCAATTCGCTGCCGCAGCACCTCCAACGGTTGTCCCTTTTCCTCCTTCGGTTTGTCACCACATAATACTCACGTGTTTTGTTACAGGTTGCTATTGAAATTCTTAATACTGCCTCGTCAGGTACGTGGCTCCATAAAACAGCATTATGGGCATATGTCCGTATTTCAACACGGCATGGGCCACATTTTGACTGGTTTTCCCTTTCATTCAGCAATCCGTTCTCCACAACTGCTGTTCAATATCTATGAAGAGGTGAGCTGGTTTTCTCTTTTACCTTAATTCTGGAACCCTTATCCTCTCTCTCTCTCTCTCTCGTGATACAATTTTTTATCAGGCTCTCCATGCTTTTTTTGCGCAAACAAGCAGACCCAATTCCCTTTCAGGTATGACCACCACTTTTTTTAAGGTGCTTCTGAGTTGAATTATTTCTGGTGTGCTTCATTCATTATATTGCAACATCAGAGGCAGCAGCAAGCATTCAACCTCCCGAGATCTCTTTGGACCACCTTTTGAGCGTATCCTCATACAACCCTTTTCTACACAGTATCTTTTTGTATAACCCCAGTAAAGTGGAAGAGTGTGGCCTTTACAAATTTTGATCATCTAATTAGGGCTGTATTAAGTCACGGGCATGCTTGACAACGTGTGTTCTCCTCCAGCGTCAGAGGCGCATCAACTCAATACTGTCTGGTCCCCAATGGAGTGATGCAGTGCTCTCTCCTATTGATAATATCACTGCACTCACACCCAGGTCTGTCACTACCACCACTACTACTTCCAGACTCCATTGGCTACTTGGCGTAGTGATGGGAAATGAAATTTCTCTTTCAAATTTGAGCAGCACTGCTAACTGCGTCCGTTGGCGGGGGGTGGGGTCATAAATTAGTGCGCATCGCGAGTGGGAAATTTTTGCCCTTTGGCTCTATGTGCTCGACCTCCTTATCGATCCACTCTTTACTCCAACTCCTTCCGCCCTTCAGAAGGTCTCCCCTCTCTCCTTCACAGAAAACCTCGCACATGAGTTTATTTGGCATGTTATGCAAATGGACTCATTGTGTGTACGTATACGTGGGGGTGGGGTGCAGGTGGGTTCCTTCGAGAGATATTTAGAGCGTTGCGCGGGAGGACCTGTCACCGTTCGCGGGCATACGATAATTGATTTACTCTCCTCTGCCAGATCTTCCAGGTAATGAAACGGAACGGAAGTTTCCAAACAAAGTTCTGTGTTTTTTGTGTTTTGTGTTTTTTTTTTTGCAGAGGGATATTGATGTGTGTGCGTGTAATAGCAGGCAGAGCACAGTAGGAGGAGCTGTGAGAGTGGGGGCTCGTGCTGTATTGCTGTTTATGCACCGCATCCTCGTCGAAAAGCGGCACTCCACAACACCAAAGAGCCCTTCACGTACGTTCTTCCCCCCCCCCAATCATCATCATGTTTTGCAAGAACAAACCTCCGTCCACCAAAAACAAAAACAAAAAATGTGTGTGTGTAATACAGCTTCTGCTCCAGAGCACGCGCATGTCAAGTTGGATCAGCAGATGCAAGCCCTCCTCGCCCTTAAACCCTCGTTTCCAGAGTGAGTAGCGCGCGCGCACACACACACACACACACACACACACACACACACACCAGAGAGCAGAGAGCAGAGCACACGAGAAGAGATTTCGCGGGCAGCAGCACATTGATATAAAATCCCCACCTCAACAATATTTAAAAAAAACGATAATATATGATTGTGTGACATTAATCGGTTGATTCAATAGGTACGCACCGTTCTTTGAGGAGTGTGAGACATTCCTTTCGCCTCTGACATCATTCGAACACTTTAAGGAAATCCTTGTGCGCAGTCTGGCACCCATGGCTCCCTTCCTAGAGACGCTGCTCCTGCCATCCACATCGTCGTCATCATCGTCACCATCACCAACGCGCCAGTCCAGTTGAGTTTGAAAAAAAAACATTAATAGTAATTGATGGGATCACATTGGATAGGCCTGGGCACTTCGCCAATAAATTGGATTAATTCATTGTTTGGTTTATTTGTACTGCACGCACATTTACACAAACTGGTGGTGGAGGTGGTGGGTCACTTCTTACTCCAAAGAAGAAGAAATGCGCCGGCTGAGATTGTGGTGTGGCACCACCAGCCTGCGTCGCTTGATGGTGAGCAGACAGACAGCAGCAAAGGCCACGAACGCAAAGATAAAGGCCCAAGTGCGGAGGCCCCGCCCCTCCCAGAGCATCAGCAGCATCCCCGCCGTTTTCTCCTCTTCCTCTTCCAGAAGCACTTCTGGGACGGTGGGTGGGACAGGTCTGAGCTTGCTTGGTTCGTTGCAGTGAGAAAAGGTAGCCGAGAGGATGTATAGGCGCGTCTGCTTGATGATGGGATCAAGTCTGGATATCATGCTCAACAGATTCCTTGCAGTCTCCTGGACAGACCTCATATTGTTTCCCTCTTGTTGTTGTTCTATTGAGTCACCAGCTGGCTTAATGACCAGCTCAAAGAGAAAGCTCCTGGTACGTAACATGCTCAGCTCCAGGCGCCAAGGGGAGATAGCCAGCAGGTCCGCTAGTGTTGCCAGAAAATGGTCCTTGTCAAACCATTTGGAATCTCCAGAACGCTCGATGAGGAGTACTACCTCATTTCCTGCACAAGAGTCCAAATTATCTTCCATAGCAAGAAGTGTGGTCTGTGGCGATGATTCTTTGATTTGTTCTGTATCAGGGGTTGCCCCTGGAATGAGTTTTCCTTTAGAAGGAGAAATGATTACTCCTGATGGCGATGAGCTAACTTGAGGTGAAGGCATTGTGGTAGGAGAAGGCAAAGGAGAAGGCGAAGTAGAAGGCACAGAACATGGCTCTGATGTTGGGCAGATTACAGTCACTAGATTGTAATGTGTACCTTCTTGCTTTAGAGAGTGAACATAAAGGTAATACTGATGTTCAAGTCTAGTGGGTCCTGCAAGAAATAAGTTGCCAGACCCATTGGGGCAAGAGAGCTGCTTAATCACCAGGCAAGCCATTTCAGAAATCTTTTCATCTGCCTTACCCCAAGGCACCAGCAATGCTCTCACCGACACTCCAGAAGCAGCTGTTGTGGGTTTGTGGCAATCTGAGACCTACCTCTTTCAGTTAATATCTTATGAATGGTCTGTTGGCAGGGTTGTCAGCATTCTGTACCTGTATGTAGGAGTCAGGAGCCACCTGGTCCAGAAGAAACCAAACTCCTTTACCCACAGCTCCACAAGAATCATGAAGCCGTGCAAGAGGGGCTCCCACAGTAGTGCCAAGAACTTGAATTCCCTTGGTAATTTCTTCAAGGGAGAGCCTCTGCGCATTTGTCACCTGGCCATTAAGTGGAGCCGCCACATACTCTGAAAAACGATATAGATTGCTTTCTTCTCAGTTTACCTACAAGGATATTAATATAGGAAGGGACAAAGATATTACCAAGGTCTAGTTGGTAGTAGCCTGTAGAGAAAGGCTGCATTCCATAGACAACAATGAAATAGGTCTGCCCAACTGTTGTAGTCACATCTATCAGCCGTGTTCCATGGTCTTCATCGCTTGGGCTGAAATTTGTACAATATTAAATAGTACTTTTAACTCAGAGGTAAAAGGGGGAGTGGAAGGGATGAAGTGCCTGCATTCCATTGTTGCTGCTGCAAGAGCAGTACAGGGAATGGTGGAAGAGGGTTGACGAGCAGTTGGGCACTCGGGACCTTCATAAATGTCAATGGAGGCAGTATGTAAGCGGGTGAAGGCATTACATGTGCTCGCTCTTAGTACATGGCCGCTCCCCTCCAACTTGTACCAAGAGCCATAGGCCCAACCACCGCAACTGGCCACGAGCTGTCCTTTACCCTCATCTCCTCCCAACTTGCCTCTCAATGCTGCCCTTCATAAATGAGGAAGAGATAAAAGAAATTCAAATCCTTTGAAGAAATACCTCCCCTGAATGTGTTGATTAGGTTAACTTGTGGATACCGAGTGCGTTGCTTACCTCTTGTCCCAGCCTACGCCTTCAATGGAAACAGGCTTGGCCGCGTCGCATATGCTGCCCTCTTCAAAGCCCACTTCTGCTCATGATGATGAAGTTGTAATTGGGAATAGAGCCGACACAATTACCTGAATTTTCAGAAAAGAAGAATTTCGTACTGACGCTTGACACACTAATCTGTGCAGTAGGAAAGGAGGAGTCAACATGAGCAGGTTCTCGAGCGGAGTAGAGGTGGATGTAGTAGGTGAGTGAAGGCTGGCTGTGGAAGAAAACTGTTGGGACTGATCCCAGAGCTGGGTTGGTCAAGCAAATCATACTGCCCGCAACTCGCGCCGACTGCACCACACAGCGCTGCCCAGCTTCCACAAAGCAGCCCCCAACCAGCACCTGGAACACAGGATGAGAAGGATGAGAAGGAAGGATAGGTGAGGGAGGCCCAAGAATGCAGGGCCATTCACCAATGACCTCTATCTGGGCTCTAGCTTGCTCCATTGTCTCGGGTCCACACAGGCTAACGCCAAACAGGTCCCCAGTGCCCAATACTTTGTACCACAGTCTATATATTCAACAAGAAGAGGGAAGAACAACATTATTCTTTGAAAACGCTAGAGCAATTCAACCTTTGAAGATGTTGGGAGCCGAAGACTGTGTTCACAGGGTTGGCCAACAAACAATTGAGAGAGAGAAGAGGGGGCTCTTGCCCAGGTGAAAATTGGCCATCACCTTTGCAGGCCGTGTGGGGAGCAGGTGGCATCCAGGAAGCGGGCGGTACAGGGACGGTCAATGTGCTGTTGGATGTCAGACTCTTGGCAGCAGGACATGCCACATTTCCCAATCCAAGATTCTGCAGCTTCTTGGCACCCTTCCACTTCTCTGCAACAGCAACATCACCATTCAGTTCTTTTTTCTACAGCAAAAATCTGTGGGGAGGTTTAAGTGGTACGGGAAGTGATGTCAAGACGGATCCGTAGAGGCAGTCTGGAAGGGGTGGAGGGATAGATGTGCAGATAGTACCAAACCTCCGCCCAGGAGTACCAAGATACTATCGAGCCTTCATCAGCACCACTGGGCAGGATATTCGAGGAGCAGGATCTTGGCACACCAAGGGCAACGCATTGGGCAGGATCATATCGATTATTATTATTAATGGTCCTCCCTTCCTCCATTTGTGCGCAGTAGTCGTGCCAAGCAGGAAATGCCACCACTTCAATCACGAACCCCGCAGCTCCATCTATATCTTTCAGCTGCTTGCACGTGTGAGCTGTTATGAGCTGGCCATTGCCTTGAACTTTGTACCATCTACTTCGGCTATCCACTAGCTTCCCCAAGCATACAGTGGGGATACTCTTGGCACCTGGTTGTTGTGTGGCCTCTTCTTCACTCCATGAATTGTTTCCATTGAAATCCAGCCAAGCACCCCCATGAGGCACTGTCAGCTCTTGCGGTGCCAAGCATGACCATGGTACCCCAGGATGGTCTGACCTGCTTTCCCGTGTCCTGTCTGCCCCAGTTATGAGGACAAGTAGCGTGAAAGAGGAAAGAGAAAAGAGAAAAGAGGTGTAGAATCGCCTCTGAGAACGAGAAGCACGAGCAGGAGGAGGTGGTGGATACATCAAGAGATGCCTAACTGTGCCTGTTCAGTGATGATGACGCCGATGCCAATGCATTCACACACCACACACAGAGAGAGAGGACAGAGAGAAGGAGATCTGAAAAAAATCTGTAGCCCCCCCCCTTCCCCTTCCTGCCACCTTATTTTGTGTCAAGCCAAAGATTTCTTTACGGGGTCCTGCACACTGCACACAATAATCACAACAGCAGCAATCAATCACCCAAGGAGAAGATGAGGAAGAGGCTGCCAGTGTCTGGGAAGCGGTAAACAAGAGAGCAGCAGCAGAGGTAGTGGCGCGCCTACCCACTACTGGTGGAGGGGGTATTTGCGGGAATCGAGCACGTTCTGCCAGGTGAGCTTGTTGTCGGACAGGTCCCGAATAAGCGTCGCAACCTCCGCCACAGGTACACGTATCTGGTGTGTTGTGTCTCGCTCGCGCAGCGTCACTGTGTCATCTGACAACGTCTGGTGCGAAATTGTGTGGCACGTGAGAAGGGGGAGGCAGAGAGGCATGTGGAAGCGTGTTGCATATACCTGGTGATCAATGGTGATGCCGAAGGGAATACCTATCTCGTCGGTACGTGCATAGCGGCGGCCGATAGCCTGACCAGTAGAATCAACTCTGCTTGAAAGTCTTTGGGCCTTCAAGCTGGTCACTATGACAACAAGCATCATTCAGTAAAAGAGCTCTTACTCTCACTGCAACGGGCGGGGGATCGGCACCAGTATTTTTGCACAGAAATAGTGGGCTTACCTATGCGAGGAATTTGGGAGTTGAATTCGTCGCGGTCGAGAAGGGGTAGCACAGAGCACTGAACAGGGGCGATATGTGCAGGTACAGAGAGCACAAAGCGCTTTACGTCTGCCTTTTTGCTCTTTTCAGTGTCATCTACAGCTTTCTCGTCCTCACGCACCCAAAAAGACTGCTCCAGAATAGCATAAAGGATGCGACCCACACCAAATGAGGGCTCAATTACGTGAGGCACAACATTTTCACCTGCAACACAAAGAAATCACGGTAAGTTCAAGATGGGAAAGAGAGAAGAAAAGGAACTTACCGGAAACTTTCTTTTGGACTTGTTTGATATTAACCATATCAGGAAGCAGAACAAACTCTTTGTCAGCAACAGTGATTTTTGCTTCTCTAAAATAAAATAAGTAAAGTCTAATATTAGCAGAACATAATGGATAATAAAAGTGGTGTGGCCTCTGAAAGAAATGTTAATTTGGTGAGATTACCCAGCAGCAAGGCGGTCTTTAAGATTCTGGACGTTAATTTCGTCAAGGGTTTGGAGATAGTTGCAGATCAGGCTGGCGTCTCCCTTACCGCGGAATGTCTTCCCAATCAGACCTTTGTTTGGCTCCAATGCCAGCACTTCCATCAACTTAGGCGTCTATATTTATGGCACAGGCCATTATATTACAAAGATAAACACATGACAATGACTAGCGCCTAGTTGTGGAAGACGGCATGGATACCTTATATTGTTCATAAGCAACTAGCTTCTCGTTACTGCATGCTGAGTGCTGTGTAAGGTCATAGCACGACCTGTCTGCTATACCAACGCATTCGATCCAACCCTGTGCCACAATCAGAGGGGAAAGTTTTGTAAAAAAAACATCTGGCACAGGGAAGGAACGAATTGTTTACGTATGAAGTAAGAAGCTCTGCGTCCCAGCAGTCACATGCATAATGTGCCATCTCTTTCGAAAGGTGCTGACGGAATCTGATCTTATCTTCCTTAATACCACTACTTATCAAAAACATGGACGTACGGGCAATGAAATAACCAAGAGTTTCGTTGGCTATCACTCCCTAAAAAATGGCATGTGGAATTGCAGAAAATAAGAGTCCCGTTTTTGATGTGCCAAGAAACACTCAGAAAGTAGCCTTGTACCTTTTCGACGGCCTCACCAATCGTACAACAGAGGACATTGCCAGTGCTCAGCTGCAATGATCTGGGGAAGAGTAACAGCTTATGCTCTTTGACATTCACGAACTTAGGATGGGTCTTGTCTGAAGGGTTGACAAAATGTTCGATTTCGCACATCTCAAATTCCCTGGCAATGGACAAATCTGTCAATATCTGTTTTTTGCTCCACCAACATTCATGCAACAGCTGATGACAAACACGCCTACCTAACACGCAGCACGCCAGATCTTGGAGCAATCTCATTTCTGAAGGCTCTGCCAATCTGAGCAGCAGCAAAAGGCAGCTTGCCACCGTTGAACTCCAGAAGTCTCTTGAAGTTGGTGAAAATGGACTGAGCAGTCTCTGGGCGAAGAAACCTGGAGATATAAATATAGAAAAGGGTTCAACCCAAGTTCTGCGATAAAAAATTCCCCAGCACTGTTATTCTTACCCTTTGTAGAGGCCAGTAGGGCCGATGGAAACGTTGAACATGAGATTGAAGGGGAATGGCGCAGAGACATTCTTGCCCTCAGGAGACAAAACCTGATACTTGGCCATAACCTCAGCCAACTCCTCTGGACTTAAATCATCAATGCGAGCATTAACGTTCTCGTACTCAATTTGCTTTGCAGCATCTTTTTCCTGTGCCAGAAGCTTCTCAATGTGCTCTGAAACAAAAAAATAATAACTCGATCAGCAATTGGCTCGATAAAGTACGAAAATAATGGGTTAATATGCGGAGAGACCTTCAAGCAAATGGTCAGCGCGGAAGCATGTTCCAGTGCCCTCTTCTTTCACCATCAAATCCTGAAATTTCGCAACATGGCCTGAGGCCTCCAACACAGCTTCAGGAGTTACGCAGGTGCAATCAACTTCCAACATATCCTCTTCAATAACAAAGTGGGATCGCCAAGAATTGAGGAAGTTGGCTTTCATGGCGCAGCCCACAGGGCCATAATCGTACAAGCCAGCCACACCTTTCAATTCAAACATTAACAATACATATTAACACTTGATCTCCTTTTATACCTTGCCAAGAATGTACAGGAATGCAGTACCTCCATAAATAGAGAAAGAGGGAGCGATTACGAAGCGGCGTGTTAAAAGAGAAGAGAAACCAGACTCGCGGTCTAGACGAAGCTTTTTTTCTAGCGTTTTCTCTTGGCCGAATTGCAAGTGCTTAGGATCTTCCATACCTCTTCTCTCTCTCTGTGAATTCTAAGAGCTATCGCGAAGAGAGGAGCAGGGGGGTTGTTATTTTGAGGGAGGGGGGATTTTATTTTGGGAAATTTACCGGAACGCCCGATGATGCTGCCCCCCATCCGACGTTTTCCCGTAAAAAAAAACATCAAATGTTGCAGGTTTGATTTTTCACAACAACATCTTTATATAATAAAAATATACAAAAATATTACTACGACTACGATGATGATCATGGTGTCGGACCTAAAATAGTTCATTTTTCCTTAAATTAAATTCAGGTCCACATCCGCCAATCAGCGTATCTCTAACGTTCGCATTTCATTGATATTTCAAATTTTTCCGGTTCAACTCCCTTGCGGGGGGGGTGAGGACAGTGTGTTGTTGGAACAGGTCATTGTTCGTTCCCTTTCTCTCCAGAGAGCCGTGCGATTTTCTTTGTCTCCCAAGAACCAAAGACTCCCAGTACGTGAGCTGTACTCCAGAAGCATTTGCCTTCCTAATAATTAATTTTTGTGGTTTGTGGTAGCGTTAAATGGAAGGTGAAGATTTGGTGAACCATTTAGAGGGGGAGGAGCTCCTCTTTGGGTTGAGCATCGGCGGTGTGGTGGTGGTGGCTGGCTCGCTGGCTGTGTTGGCCGCTCTCGTTCTCTATCTTCTACGCAAGACTTCGCCACCACCCAAGCCCCCCGCTCTCGTACCCACCCCAATCGCCCCTCCCAAAACCCAACTTGCCATCTTGCAGCGTCCTGCCTCTGTCAAGGTCCCACATCACACCTTCCCCTCCCCCCGTTCTGTTGGTCTTACAGTGTATTTAGGAGAAAAAAGATAGTCTAGACGAAAAGGGTCCCCTTGTAAAGTTCCTGTGGGGGTCTCAAACCGGAACTGGTAACACTGCAACACTATCCACATATTCGGCCACATAATTTTACATTAGCAAGACACCAAGGACGTATTATGTTCTGCCATCCTTATCACTGTGGTTTCATTCAGCGGAGGACTTTGCAGGCGCTCTTGCAAGCGACGTACGCAAATACGGCATGCGTGGCGTTGCTGCGGACCTCGAGGACTACGAAAAAGAAGAATTGGCTGAAGAGGAGGCTGTGGTCTTTGTTGTAGCAACCTATGGCGAAGGCGAACCTACAGACAACGCCAAGGACTTTTACGAGTGGCTAATGAGCTCTGATAGGGAACCCGACTGTTTTGAAAATCTCAAGTATACTGTAAATACACTCTCATTATTTCCTTTTCAGTTCTCTCCTCTTTGTTCTTTGATTTTTGACGAAATCCTTATTAGGTCTTTGGTTTGGGCAACAAGACATACGAGCATTACAATGCCATTGGCCGCAACGTGGATAAAAGACTGCAAGAACTTGGCGCCAAACCATTCTACCCCCGAGGCGAAGGCGACGATGATTCTAGGTTTCTTGCTCTACGGGGATTGGATATATCCACAACTCTCTCTCTCTCACACACACACCCACCCACCGGCTGCTAGTCAGTAATCCACAGTTCTTCAGTTCTTGTTCTAATTCCTTCCTCCTGCAAACAGCTTAGAAGAGGACTTCGCAAAATGGAGGAAAGGTTTATTCGGCTCGCTTTGTCGCCTTTTCAATTTGCCTTTTGACGGAGAAACCCAACAGCAGCCAGAAAAAGTGTATGTGAACTGTTTTTGCTCTCTAAGTTTATCCGATTATTTCCAACATTCCATTTGATGTCTCAATTTCAGGGAGGCGCGGACACGCCTGGTGTTCATCGAAGAGGACTCTGAAGAAGGCCGTAAAGCCCGCCGCAACTTTGAAGAGCTTGGTCATGCCATTGGAACCACTACTCCTGCCTCGTAACTTTACCCTCGCATATAGATCAGATCTTATGATCTCTAATCAGACAGTGTGTTCTATATTAAGCACACACGACCAGAAGAATCCCTTCATATGTCAAGTAGTCGTCAATAGAGAGCTCCATAAGCCTAGTTCAGATCGTTCATGTCGCCACATAGAGATTGCCATACCCGAACATATCTCGTACGTTTCAATGGTCTTTGCCTTATCAGAATTTTGAAAAAAAGGAATTATTTACCCCCCCCCAATAATAGGTATGATGCAGGTGACCATATAGGTGTTTTTGCATGCAACGAAGATGCCCTTGTTCAGCAGCTAGCAGATCGTTTAGATGCCAAAGAGCAGCTGGATCGTATTATCGCCCTTCAACCTGTTACGGTACGTTGTTTTATTATCAAATGGTCCCTTTAGGTATTTAAAAAAATAATGAACTGTTTTACTGTTTGTCTTTTTTTACATAGGGCACTCCTGCTCAGCAGCGTGCCAAGGCGGGTTCCTCCTATATCATGGGTCCTGTTACTCTACGCCAGGTACCATGTCATAGTGCTGTACGCTATTGTCTTCGTTGTTTGGTATTTTATCAACTGCATTTTAGGCATTGAGAGAGCTAGTGGACATAACATTGCCACCTCGCAAGTCGCTTCTGAATGCGTTGGTGCAGTATGCAGAGGACCCCGACCAAAAGAGTCGCTTGCAGATCTTGGCATCAGACGACCAATCCGCACTACCAGCTGATGTATCTTCCACCCTCAACGCTCTCTCCTCCTACACACACACACACACACACACACAGAGAGAGAGAGAGAGAGAGAGAGAGAGAGAGCAGAGAGAGCAGAGAGAAACCGCCATGCTTTTATCGCCAATTATTAACTTCTGCGCCATTGATATATTTAAACAAGCTTAGCAACTCTTGCCTCACTTACTTAGACTTTTATATCCACCTCAAATCCAGGAACAATATGCCAAATGGATAAAAGAAGATAGGCGCACCATAGGGGAAATTCTGCAGCACTTCTCTTCTGTTAAGATCCCTCTGGGGCATCTCCTTGAGGTGAGCTATGACTTTGCGTAAGTGACAACTTGTCTGGTCACTTTATGATATTTATTTTATTCTTGTAGTTACTGCCAGCGTTGGCTCCTCGTTATTATTCCATTTCTTCTTCACCTTTGGAGCACAAGGGCCATATCCATATCACTTCTGTTGTAGTTAATTTCAAGACTGGATCTGGAAGGCACCACAATGGCGTCTGCTCTACGCATTTTCTTTCCGTTTTTCCGAAAGGTACTTTTTGTTCTCATCATGTTCTCAAGAACAAATATCCCTTCTGTTCTCTCAACAACTATAATACATTGGTGTGTATCTACTTTCGACCAGAGGGCGGCCGTGCAATGCTGCCGATATTTGTGCGGCGTTCAGGCTTCAGGCTTCCACGCTCGATTGATACACCCATCATCATGGTTGGCCCTGGCACTGGTGTGGCTCCGTTCCGTGGATTCATACACCACCGCAAGCACCTTTCTCAGCAAAGCTGTAAGTTCCATTCATCATATCTTGCTGTGGTTCCTACAAATTTGGGGAACCAAGTGCTTAGGAGAAATAGATATAAAGACATCTCTTTTTATTATCCAGCCCAGTTCGGGGACAGTATATTGTTCTTTGGCTGTAGGGACAGGAACATCGATTATATTTATGAGGAGGAGCTTACTGCTGCCAGTGGCAATTCCCATCTCACACACCTTCACGTGGCATTCTCACGAGAACAAGTACCACATCTCTCTCTCACACACACACACTCACATCCACACCACCATCCTCTCTTGTTTACATTGTGTCCTCTATCGTCGGACACATTTTTTCCTCCCTTTTAAGACTTTCTAGTTAATTATGATGTACACCACAACAGGAACACAAAGTTTACGTGCAGGACAAGATAAGAGAAAACAAGGCTGTCGTTTGGGATTTCCTGCACAACAAGTCTGCTCATTTTTACATCTGCGGGTAACGTCTTTTTTATTATGTTGCATAKTATATATATATATTTGTGAAATTGCAAACAAATCAAGGAACTCATTTGTACATGCAATATATTATTGCATTTACACGYACAACAGTGATGCGGCCCAAATGGCCCCAGCTGTCAGAGGGGCCCTTGTTAATMTTATTCAGGTAAACATCATTCCATCTCCTGTACCAGCGCAACCCCCTCTCTATAACTCAAATTGGCAACCATTGATCTTGTTCTCATTTGGATTGTTGTTGTTGTTTGGTCTGCAGGAGGAGGGCGGAAAGACAAAGGAAGAGGCTGAGAAGTTCCTAACACAGATGCAGGATCAAGGCCGCTACTCAACAGACGTCTGGTTCTGAGAAGAAAACAAAACAAAACAAAACAAAACGACAGAAGACAGAAGAAGGGAAGAAGGAGGAAGTTGGGTTCACCCCATTATTCCCTTTTCTGATATTTTGCTGCATGTGACGCACATCGTTGGGCAGCTTTTATAAAAATAAATAAAAAAACAATTTTGTTTAAATTAAGTATCGCCATTCCCCCCCCCCAGCACCCGCGCGGTTACACCTCCAAAACGACGATTTATTGCCAATTCTTCTGGACATTTCAGTCCCTTAAATCCATCCACCGCATCAGTGAGTGCCAATTAGACCCGATCGTATGCGCATCCTTCTTGCTCCACCATCAATCTTAACAACTCTGGGGGGAACTTTTTCTTCTTGCCTGTTCTATGCTGTCGTGGCTTTTTTTCATTTTTCTTTGCTCATGCCAAAACTTTTGATACAAGAAATTGAGAGATACTTAACGATTTAGCAATTTTTGCTTGGGTCCAAGTGGGGTGGCTTTGGCTCTGACTATTGATTGCAATGCCACATTAATGGGTTGCTGACTCCTTTTCAACGCCATTTTCCTGAGTTCACTTTTGTTAAAGATGAAGATTTCTTATCTTTGTCACAACGGTCTCAGAATCACTGTTAAGACGAAAGGAAATTTCAACTGGCAAGCTTGCCAGTTGGCACAGAAGATAATATCCGATTGGTAATGAAATTTCGTATATTTATTTAATTCACCCAATTGTAGATGACGTGTTTCTTGGAAGCCGCCTTGCTGGAAATAAATAAATAAATAAATAAATATATAAATAAATAATGCCCACAACTGCCACCCCTCCAAATCACGAAGTAGAATAATCATGAGTGCCAAGAGAAAAGAGGCGTCTCTTGGCGACACCAGCAACTCTGTTGGTGGGCGCACTACCCGCAGAAGGCGACGCAGCAGAGGTAATGAGGACTCTGTCTGGAACAGCCCCCTGCAAATAGGAAGCGATGAGGAGAAAGAGGAAGAGAAACATCAAGGTGCCCAGGCATCTGGTGGTGATAAAGAAGAAACACATAGCACGTAGGAGCTTCCCCCCAAGTCTTACGAGTTCTATTTCTTGTTTTTCTTGCCTATTGATTGGCGCTGGTGGTGGCTGCAGAGGACTGAAGTTGGTGCTACGGCTTTCTGGTATGAAGGGCCAAACGAAGCAATGGACAGTCGAACGAGATCAACCTAATGAAGAGGGCGAGCAGGGTGACCAAGCAGAAGAAGTGCCGCAGGATGAAGAAGAAAAGAAAGAAGCTAAGGAAGGACGAAAGAGGAAGCTGCCACCCATTCGCATTAGCAAAACTGCCCTTCATGACATCATTCAACACCCCAAAGGCAAAACCTCCCACACACAGAGAGCAGAGCAGAGAATAGACAAACATGTAAGAAGGGTGTCTAACCATTAGGTTGAACGTTACAGGGCGTGCTGGCAAGACCAATCGTGAAACAAAAGAAGAAAAAGAAGATAATGCAGTGAGGTTTAATGGTCAGCTGAAGAAGAAAGAAGTTAGTGCTCGTGATACACGCCGACGCCCTAAGGAGCAAAAAACAGAAAAAAGAACTAGGATGAAAGCACAAGGCAACAACAAGAAGGAAGGTGAAGCTAATAATCATGATGACAATGCTTCCCAGCAAAAGCCCCCGCTTGAAAGACACACAGGTAAGAAATATTTGGAAAATACTGAAACAGTATGATGGTTTGGTAATCTCTCTGCTCTCTCTTCACGTGTTCTCAGTTTTGAGACATTCTTCTCAACAAGCTGATGGAAAACTGAACTCTGCTAAGCAAGCATCTGCGCGCCATAAATCTACAGGCAAGTCTCTACTCCTCTCTTTCTATTTCACAATAATGCATATTAAGAAATTTGGAATTTTTAACGACAGAAGATGAGGACTTTGTTGTTCAAGCGGTCACTTCTACAACTATGAGATCCAGCTCAAGAAGACATACTATTGGCACTAATAAGCACTTTGAACACAATGTGCGTGTTTTTCTCTGCTCTCTGTTCTTACTCACTCACACAAACCACATATTTTCTCTATTCAGGATGATCAGATCAACGTATTGAAAGGGAAGATCAGAAACTCTCCCTTCAGAGGTAGCAAGAAGATCTCTGGTGGTGGTTTGTATCCCAAAAGTGTCATAATAATTCTACTCTAATTAATTGATATGTTCGTATTGATCATTTGCTTGGCTTCGATTTTACACACCCCAGAGAAGATAATGATCCCCGATTCTCAAGAGATATCCAAGATAGAAGAAGCAGATTCCAAAAAGAAACATATTGCATTTGACAAGGCTCTGTCCATTATGCTTAATAGCATCATTAGGTAAACATCTTCCTCCTTTGGACACGTTTCAGTTAATGTGAAGTTTGAATAATTATTCCATTTCTGTTTCAGGAAAGATTCATATGGTATATTTTATGATCCTGTGCCCAAGGAAGTGCCTGGATACTATGAGACGATCACGCGCCCTATGTGTTTCACAGTCATAAAGAAGAAACTGCAAGAAGGAAGCTACTCCACGATTAATTCCTTCCAGGTACATCTCTCTGCCCCCCCCCCC
>CDFI01106059.1:6803-17822 GCA_000826405.1 Acanthamoeba divionensis | reverse complement strand
ACACACAAGCTAATATTTAGTTTTGTGGACCAGGACGATATATGGCTAATTTGTGATAACTGTGTTACATTCAACCCACCTGATTCAATTTACCACAAAGAAGCTGAAAAATTGCGTATGTGCGCCCAGCACACGTTTGACACTTGGACACCTAAGATTGACCCTTCCACATTGCCTTCTCAACCTCTCTCTTCATCACCAAAGCCCATGCAGACTCTGCATAATGCAGAGAAGGACAAGAAAGCTGATGGAGTGAAAAAAGAACAGCAAAAACAAGAGGATACGGATAGTGAAGTAATGTTAGCTGGCAAAGTACGCAAGAGAGGGGGATCTGAAAAAGGAAATAAAAAAGAGAAGATGGAAGTGAATAGGTCAAAAGAACAGGAACATGCTCATGAAGAAAAACTGCGAAAACGAAAACGCAAAGAGAAAAGTGATAAGGAAGGGGATAATGGGACAAAAGGAAAGGGAAAAGAGGAAAGGGATGTAAAGAAAAAAGAAGGTAGTGAAAATAAGAGAAGGCGAGACAGCAAATGGTTGAAGATGAAAAAGGATGACGAAGGAGAGGCTAAAGAGATAGAGAAGGAAAAGAAAAGAAAACAAGAAGTTCGAAGAGCACCACCTGCTGTGGAAATAAATCCTTCAAAGCAAAAGCAAGATGCCAGCATAGTTCTGGCGGCACGCACCGGCCCTGCTCACAATGAAAAAGAAGAACTTGTGACTTCAAGAATGCCCACTGACACTTCTCTTTCCACTGTCACAGCTCCTGCTGTTTCTCATCCTGTATCTACTGCAACCGCAATCCATCCTCCTTCTGCTACTACGTCTGCTGGCATGACTACGGTTGTCCGTACTCCTGCTGTGCCGGCGTCTCTTCCTGCTCAAGTTGCAGCTTCTATCCCTATGAAGACTCAGCTAAACCAAGTCACTCCACAAAACCTTGCTAATACGCACCCACAGACAGGTCTGCCTCCGCATGTTGTAGCGACAAGAGTGTCTGCCAACAGGTAAGCATCAACGCGCCAGCTTTCAACGCAGGTGTTTATTTAAGGAGTTCATCCATGTGTGCTTCCATTTGGGATATGCATAGGATGGCACCACCAGCTCCACCACAAGGTGTTCTTCATAGCAGAAGGTATTTGGAGTGGAGAGCACAGCAGAAGCAAAGACAAAAGCAATTGTCTGCGAGAATCTCTGATATAGATATCATGCTGGAACATCTAGAGCCATCTGCTTGGGCACACCTTCGGCTGTTCCTGAACATATTGCAGCAAAGAGATCCCCACCAGCAAGATCGAGGGCAAGAGTTGTCTCCTCATGAAGCTAGTTGGTGGGCTCAAATTCGAACGTGCTCTGGGCTTGGGCCACTACTACTACTTGACAAGCAGCAGCAGCAGCAGCAGCAACACCACCAAGGTCAATATGGCAATGGAGCTGAAGAGTACCCGCAAGGAATCACCAAACAAGTGCAGCAGCTGTTGGACGAAAACTATGAGTGGTTGTGTCATCTCTTGTTGTCACAGAGTGAACGGTACACGACCTACATCAACCAATCCGAAGCATTCATGGGTATGTTTCTATAATCCCCACCCCCAAGACGTCACCTTAAGTGGTGTGATATCTTTCTTTTCCCTTCTGCATCCTGTGTTTGTTTAATAATAATAATAATAATAATAACATCTCCTTCCTCCTCCCCCTCCCGCAGCATCACACGTTGTGAAGAATTTAGCTGCCCTTGTGGGCAAGCTAGCTCCAGAGAAAGTAGTTCCACTTGAAGACCTTTCAACACAGAACAACCTGATGGCCTTGGCTTCCACTGGGCGTATCCTTACTCCTGTAAAAGCTCGCACCACCAGCACAGTAAGTACAGCTGCGAGTAATACGAATACTACTACTATCTCTACTATCTCTACTATCTCTACTATCTCTACTACTACTACTACTACTACAACTACAAGCACTCTTCAAAGAGCGCCTGCCACGCCAGCAGGCAGTAGTGTGACTCGGCCCTCACACCAGCAACAAAGGGGAACCTTTCCGCATCAGCAGCAGCAGCAGCAGCAGCATGCTCAGGCACAGGCTCAAACACAGGCGCAGGCACCATCCAACATCTTCTACCCTAGTTTCCAGCAGCAACAGCAACCACACCCTACCCCTACCATGGCGGCGCAACACTTTGGCACAAGTCGTTTCTGACTTCCTCTTCTCCTCCCCCCCCACCTCCTTTGGTCATTAATTAGCCTATTGGTCAAAATAAATTACCCTATTCGCTGAAAAATACCCTTTTTACACTATTGGCACAGTAGTATTGGATTCTCTGGAAAACACCAGAAGGCAGCCTTTGGTTAAGGATTTTTTTCCGAGAAGTGTGAACACAACACTTGTTCGCCACGGCCACACTTTGACAAAGTGCGACTTTGTCGGCATAAAATGGGGCTTGAGGGGGGGGGTTTGGAAGTGTTTATCAACGGACCGACACAGGCCACAACAGAACCAGAGGAAGGCTCTAATTTTGCCCTGTTTCTTACCAAAATTACTACGTGATCTCACAGTACTAGTTTTGAACAACATTATCAACATGTCAACACTCTCTAGCATCTTTTTTTCGTTTTGGAATGAATACAAGCGACGCACACCGCAGAAGCTAAAAATAATCGATGTCTTCTTGGCCTACCTCGTCTTGACTGGCGTGCTGCAGTTCTTGTACGTCATCCTGGTCGGCACCTTCCCTTTCAACTCTTTCCTTTCGGGCTTCATCTCCACTGTAGGCAGCTTCGTCCTGACAGCATCTCTGCGCATGCAACTGAACCCAAACAACAAGTTCACTGGTATCTCTGAGGAGCGCGCATTTGCTGACTTTTTGCTCTGTAATTTCATTATGTTCCTTGTTGTTGTAAACTTTATGGGCTGAATGGAATGCAATGCAATGCAATGCATAGAGTGGAAACACAACAAAATAAACAACATTGGAACAAACAATATCGAATTGGCTCCGTGTTTTCGTTAACCATAGACATTCAATGTCAATTTTACTTGTGCAGATTTGCTGGTAGGTAGAATTGTTGTTGTTGCATTGTTATCTCCATTATTAACTGTTGTGCATCCGTGTTTGCCTTGGCACAAATCTTGATTGTGCTTTAACTTGTAAGTGAGATTTTTTCAAATCCTGGTTCAAGCAGCCACATTGCAGATCTCAGCAGTCAAAAAGATAAGGATTAAATTAACCTTGCAATACTAGAAATTTAACTTAAGCATAATTGTGTTAGGTAAGACAAATGATTAACGTTGTTACTGAATATTTATTTATTTATTCATTGACTCATACATACATCTCTTCTGAGGCAAACTGTTCAACAGTACCTAGGTAGGTACAGGAGGCTTAAGGCAATGAGCCATGTCCTGCTAGGAGGAAGAGCAGTACAATAAATGTTGTTTCATAAAAAAAATTTAACCTTTGAACCTTTCTTCTTATCTAAAAAAGGAAAATAATAAAATGATAACCCCAATAATGACAACTTGTTTACCCATTATGAACTGACCCTCCCCATAATCCCTTTTTTATTAGAATAAGATCAATGTCTAACACTGAACAAGATTATTAAGATTTTGTAACAGATTTTTCTTCCTTCAAACCTACAGCCCTGAGCTCAATCCCTGTGAGTTAGTCTTTGCAGCCATCAACAATTAATTTTTCAAGGCTTGGCCAAAGTGTCTTATTTTTCTCTTTTAAACTATTATAATGAAGGTACTTCTATAGTAGATCTTTTGGTGTAAATCACCTTAAACAAAACAAACCTTAACCCTCCTTCTTTACCCTGTGATTAACCCAACATGTTTAACCCTCGTTCTTAACTCTAACCCTGTCATCAGAGTGAGTTGTTTTTTATCCAAGGATTTGAATAAATTGCACTTTATTTGGTAATAAATAAAAAGTCAGTCTTACTTTTCAAAAATATATTTACTATCTCACTAACAAGTCCCCTAAAGCCTTATTCTATCATACGTAAAGGTCCACAGCATAAGGCTCACCTTTTGCAGGTGAAGCACCGAAGGCCATTTAGAAATCTCACCTTGCATTAGTCTTTTTAGCAGTACAACGTGGAGCCACAGCAGCTAGCCGCATATTTGGGGAGCCTTTGCACATTGCAAGATATTGGCAATTGAAAGTTGAAGATCCTGCCTTTCATCCTCTTTCTTGGGGGCTTTAGGTAAATTCCCGGCTTTTAACTTGGGTAGGTTAATCTAGGATTTATTTGGGTCTTTAGCTGAATCAAAACTCCACCTTGTTAATTTAAGTGAACCCTAATTTCTATGAGATTTCAAGCTACTTTCTAGATCGCTGATGTCATCAGAGTGAACTTTTTTTATGTGAGGATTTGAATGAATTGTACTGTATTGAAAAAATACAAATTAACTTCAAGTTCACTGATACATACTCTACTGCCAGCTGGCGAGACACTTGGTTCAAAAATCAGCAAATCAGAGGGCCTGAGTTCATCTTGCTGAATGCATGTTGGGCGCCTCTCTTTAGCTCTCACTCCTTTGACCTTTTTTGTTCATTTTGTACTTGATGTAAATCCACCTGGTACTCATAAAAAAGGAAAATTTCAAATTGAGGTCAGCAACATGGCCTGATTAGTTCCAACACTCCACGGAAAACATAATACGGACACATAGACAAATTCCCTTCCTTTACTGTAGTTGTTTTTTTCAACAACAACTGGGCCATATTTCTATGTCGAAAACCACAGGCCAGCGGACCAAAACAGTTGACATAGAAATATGGACCAGTTGTTGTTGAGTTGTAGCGAAACAAGAATAAGCAAAATTAATCAAGTCCGACTTTTATTGACGTCTGCAGGAATACTAGCTCTCCGCTTTGGCCATCTCAAAACCGTGATTTATTCAAATCCTTAGTTGTGTTTTTTTTCACTGAATCAGCAATGGCCTTGTTCCAGGAAATTTTTCTATGTGTCCCAAACCTTATTTGGTCAGCTGCTGATGTCTGAATAAAGCTGTTACAAATTAGTTTGGGGGGCCTCAAAATAGCCAATCAAAAACAACCAGTTTTTGCTGGCCAGCCAAATTAGTTTGGGGGCTCAAAATAGCCAATCAAAAACAAGGGGTGTGCCTTAAGGAGGCGGATTTTGCGGGGGTGCCCCGTGCACAACAATTTCTTGTACCCTTGCTCTGCCCAAACCGAAACCACGCGTTGTAGATAAATATTTAAGAAGAATCAGCCGCAAGATGTCCAAGGTTATCCTGACCACCGCAACTGGGGCTCCCGTGAGCAATGACAACAACAGTATATCTGTTGGCCAGACTGGACCATTATTGCTGCAGGACTATCAGCTCATTGACAAGCTTGCCCACTTTGAGAGGGAGAGGATTCCTGAAAGAGTTGTGCATGCCAAGGGAGCTGGCGCTCATGGCTACTTCGAGGTCACGCATGACATTTCCAAATACTGCAAGGCCAAGTTTTTAAATCGCGTAGGCAAGAGGACACCTATCTTCATCAGATTTTCCACTGTGGGAGGAGAGAAGGGTTCTGCTGATACTGCTCGTGATCCTCGTGGCTTTGCTGTGAAGTTCTACACTGAAGAGGGCAACTGGGACATGACGGGCAACAACACCCCTGTGTTCTTCATTCGTGACCCATCTAAGTTCCCAGGTAATTACATTGTGCGCAACAAATTTCGAAAATACTTCCTGCTAACTAATTCGAAATTTTCCCACACAGACTTCATTCACACGCAAAAGAGAAACCCCCAAACCAATTTGCGGGATGCCAACATGTTTTGGGACTTCCTCTCTCTTGTGCCTGAGTCTCTTCACCAGGTTACTATCTTGTTCTCTGACAGAGGAATTCCCAGAACCTACCGCCACATGAACGGTTACTCGAGCCACACCTTCAAGATGGTCAATTCCGAAGGAAAGCAGTTTTGGGTAAAGTTCCACTTCAAAACCAGACAAGGCATTGAATGTCTGACCCAGGAGGAAGCTGATCGTCAGGCAGGCACCAACTCTGACTATGCCACAGAGGACTTGTTCGAGTCTATTAGCAAGGGTGACTACCCCTCTTGGGACGCCTATATCCAGGTTATGCAGTACGAAGACGCTTGGAAATATCGCTTCAACCCCTTCGACGTAACCAAGGTGTGGCCGCACAAGGATTACCCTTTGATCCCCTATGGTCGCTTTGTACTCAACAAAAATCCAGAGAACTACTTTGCTGAAGTTGAGCAAGCCGCATTCTCTCCTGCCACACTCGTGCCCGGTATCGAGCCTTCACCGGACAAGATGTTGCAGGGTCGCCTTTTCTCCTACAATGATGCCCACCGCCACCGCCTGGGCCCCAACTACCTGCAAGTACCAGTGAACTGCCCATATGCGACGCGAGTGCGCAACTATCAGCGCGATGGCTTTATGACAGTCAACGGCAACCAAGGCAGCGCGCCCAACTACTTCCCTAACAGTGTTGAAGGCTCGCCCCAGCCTGAACCCAGTCTCCTTGACGTCCATCCTTATGACGTAAGTGGCGTCGTAGGCCGGCACGTGCCCAGCCACCCCAACAGTGACTTTGAGCAGCCGGGCAACCTTTACCGCCTCATGACTCTCGATCAGCGCACTCGGCTTGTCAACAACATCGTTGGTCACCTAAAGGGCGCTCGTGCAGACATCCAGGCCCGCATGATAGACATCTTCTCCAAGGCCGACCACGAGTATGGTGCGCGCATCCGCGAGGGCCTCCTCAAACATGGCGCCAAGCTCTAACCAGCCACTTAACACTTGGGTTAATAGAGCACAGCTGTTCATTTGAATTGAAAATTTTAATTTTAAACTTATTCATTTAGCTTTTGAAGAGCGGCTGCGGCTTTGGTCGTAGTTGTGCTGCAGCTCCCTGTACTTTAGGAGGTCCGCCTTTTTTTCAAGTGCAAACAAATCAGTCAGCAACACAAGAAAACATGTTTTTGTTGGGGATGGAATTGGGACCTCTGATACAGATGGAGTGATGGAGTGCAGGGCCTCAAGCAAGTGGTGCTGCTCCACAGTGACTGGTCCGTCCTCATCAGGTTGGCTTTCGCCTTGGGAGGGGGAAGCTGCGCAGGCTTCTTCCCTTCTCGTGACGCGGTCACGGATAGCATTAAGCATAGCGTCAGAGCAAATGGCATAAAAATCGGCACCCGTGAACGTCAGTGGGCACTGCTGGACAAGGGTCTCCAAGTCCACCGACTCTCCTAGATTGAATCTTGTGCCAGGAACAAACAACACACGTCAATAAATTACTTAAAGAACGAAGGAAGGAGGTTTTGTACTTTCGGGTAAGAGCTTGGATGATGTTAAGCTGTGATTTGTGATCGTCACAGACACCTAAATAGAGCAGCCTGTCAAAGCGACCTGGGCCTAAACCAGAAATAGCATGAAGAAGCAGAATGAGACAAAGCTTTGGTACACCACAAAAAATTGTAAAGAGCGCATACGCAGAAGAGCCGGATCAAGGAGATCCGGTCGGTTTGTTGCGCCTATGACAAATATGTCCGAGGAGTGGTGTATGGCGTCCAGCTCCGTTAGCAACTGTGAGACGATCCTATCCATAACACCGCCAGAGTCTGCGCCCGCCCCACGAGCCGGTGCGAGCGAATCCACCTCATCGAAGAAGATAACACACGGCCGCGCATCCCGCGCCTGAGCAAAAGTGAAATTGCAACACAACATTTTTCATCTTAAGTTATGGCCTGCTGAGAATACAAGTGCCTAACCTAACCTTCTGGAATGTATCGCGGACATTCTTTTCGCTTTCTCCGATGTACATATTTATAAGCTCGGGGCCTTTGACACTGAGGAAATTGAGCGAGCACTCTGTAGCTACTGCTTTGGCAACCAGCGTTTTGCCTGGTAAGGAATATTGTATGATGCAGGCGTTCGTTTCTGACAGCACATTGGAAGTAACAAAGCTAAAATCTACCTGTTCCGGGAGGCCCATAGAGAAGAATGCCCGATCTCTTGCGAAGGTCTGATGAGAAGAGGTCTGGTCGTTTGAGAGGCAGCTGAATGGTATCCAATATCTCCTCCTTCACCTTTGCGAGTCCGCCCACATCATCCCAAGTCACATTTGGAATCTATTTGGTAGCAAAAGGCTTAGCAAATTTCCTGTGTGCTGTTGTTGCAGGAGAGAGCAGATCAGATCGAGATAATTGCCTTAGGTGCTCCGATATTGACGGATTGTTGAGACTGGATTTGGTTGATAGCACCGTCTATATCATCCCATGTCAGAAGGACACCAGCTGATCGCACTGCTTCTTCAAACTTGGTCTCCCTCTCTGCACTATCCTTTCCTTCGCCGCGGTTCTGCAAAAAGTTTAGTTACTGCCTTACGGATAGAAAGAATGTGTGAGGGGGTCTAACTGCCATAGACAGAGGCCTTGTGAGGTTATTTATTGCTGAGGTGGCGGCAAGGGCAAGCATGGTCCTAAGGTCACGCTCTACAAAGGACGCTGTCTTTCGCGCTATCTCCTCAATAGATACCTGCAACATCAAACAAGGATAGTCATTACCAACAGAATAATGACTTAGAAAAGTCAAGTATTAGAACTTATACGGACCTCCATGGCTAGTGATGTGTCCCTTAATAAGTTCTTAAGAAGGCTATGCCTGTCGTTCATGCCTGGAGTTGGCATATTGAGCTCATGTCTGAAGCAAGACCGCAAACTAGCCGGTAACTAGAAGAGCATAGAGCCTTTTTACATCTCTGTCATTATTGTATTCGTAGGTGTTTGAGCTTACCTGATCTAGGCTGTCTGTAGTGGCTATGGCAACGACAGGATAGTTGAGGTGGTCGTCCTGACCTTTAGTGTTACGGTCACAATGCTGGGCGATGAGTTGGTGTAATAGCTTACTCAGACCCGCTGGCCCCTCTCCTACAGCCCCACCAATCATCGTTCAACCAAAGATCAATGGTAAAATAAGAGCAGCAGACCTTGCGCTCGCCAATCAATTACTGATGGCCAATCTATGGCCACTCAAAATCTAATTACATATATTACCTTTGGACTGTTCATAGGAGTTGGCCATAGCCGATTGAAAGGCTTGCAGGGACCTAAGAAGCAGAAGGCAGGGCCGCCATTGGGTTGCCACTTTAAAGGCACTTCGCAACTGTCCTTCAGTCTCTACCTCACCTGCACGAACTAAATCAAAACAGTCCACCTATGAGGACATCCACATTACATAAGACTAAATGGTTCGGAGCAGAAGTAACTTCTGTAAGAGAAAAGAAAAGAGGGGAAGAACAAACAATATGTGTGTGAAGGCCCATTCTTCGTGCAATTTGTAGGGCCAGGCGAGTCTTGCCATTAGCTGGGGGCCCGTGGAGCAGCAAGGCACATCCAATTCCCAACCGCGCAGCAGGTCCGTGCACAGCCGCCTCCACCACGAGTTCCACTTCCTCACTGCCCTCTCGGGTCAATACTGATCCGTCATCTGCATATGCTCACAAAACATAAAAGAAGTTAAAGTAAAAACAGAAAGGGTTATGCTTCGGCCAAGAAGGATATTTACCATCAAGGCTCTGAGGAAAGAGAAATGATCGGATAAGAGGTGGGAAAGGCGAATTGAGAGATCCCTCGTGAATGAGGCTTGTCTCTTCACGACTAACAAGAAAAAACTGACTTCTTTCTTCTCTTTGCTGTTTTTCATCTAGCAGCTCCTGAGCGTTGGTATCTGGTGTAATCTGCATCACTTTGAAGTAAACAGCTCTTCCTTCTGCGTACTCTTCTCTTCTAGTGCCTTCTGTATGTTCTTCCTCCTCGTTGTCATCTTCATCTTCGCTATCCTCTTCGCTATCCTCTTCGCCAACGTAGGAAAGAAGAGATGACGCTGGAGGCATGACTACAGGAAACACATCTCCTGGAGACATGACGCGTGGAAAAGAAAAATGCCTGAGTAGCGGTTGCGTGTAGTCTCTGCTGCCACTGCTGTGAGGACCTTTGATTCTTCCTATCTTAACTGCTCGTGCCAGTGAACAGGGGAGAGATTGCTTGCCTCCAACTGGTGTACTTCCTTCCACTGGCCGAACAAACACTGTCTTGCCCTCTAGGTGGACGGCGTTGATTTGTAAGTTGAACAGCATTGAAGGAGGCAAATAGATCTTCCCTTCCTCCAGTTTGGCTCCTTTACTGAAATCCATGGCGTACACTCTCGCCAACCTCTCTATTCCACTTTCTCTACATGTAATTACAACCTGCAAATACATTAGATCGTTAAAGATGGTAGCCAAGAGTTTGTAATGTAAAGGTAGCACTAGATTTACCCAACTGCCAGAAAAGATGTGCATGCGGCGAAGAGTAGCAAGCGTCGTACCCACTTCGCACAAACTATCTCGCCACTCAGCCACTTAACCAGTAATTGCCAAAACGTTTAATTTTGCTCAACAGTTCTTCATACTCTTATGACACTCTATTTGAGATAAAGACTTACTTGGCTGGGGATTATCAATGGGTTCTGGCATAAGCCCAACAGATAGCTTTTTGTGCCATTTCGTTGCTTGCAATGGTTCCTGTGCATGTAGCTGGAAGAAGTGTTTGTACTCCGGCAATATGAAGGATGACATAAATAAAGGTTCTGATGAGCTACTTCTTGGTATGACCCCGTTTCTATGCCCTATATCAATAAAACCTTCTGTAATGGAATCCTTGATCCGTTTATCTGCCATATCCTTCAACATATTGCCCTCTGGGTCATCGTTGCTCCTGCCGCTAAGTTCCAAAGGCGGTACCACTACAATTTTAGTCAACTTTTCACTAATCAGTCCCTGGGCAAGGGGCTGGCAATCAATCACTGTGAATGTGAAGATGGTATCATCTTGGGCACCCTCTTTTTTGTTGATGCCTGAATTGCTTTCATTGAAAGATAACATGACTTGCTTTCCTCTGCTAATGATCTGCCGATTTGCCAACATCAACTCTCGGAATTCCCGTTCTAGTATAGCAATAAAACAAGTATTCAAACTAACGTTCGTTGCTT
>CDFI01106045.1:1189-16653 GCA_000826405.1 Acanthamoeba divionensis | reverse complement strand
CACACACACACGAGGAGAGAGCTGAGAGCTGAGCGACTCGTTACCGATGCGGGTCACTAAGTTGCTTGGCAAGAGCACTCCAAGGTAAATACATCGAGTATAGTGAAACAAGAGAAGGGTCCAGTTCTTCTATCGGTCGCCAATAGGCCAATCTCATTAATAGATTCAGCTCTTTATCAGAGACAAGGCTAGATGGTTCAGCCCCAATAGGTAAATTCAACAACTTGCTCCATAGCTCATCTAGGGGTTGGTGGGTGTGTGTGTGTGTGTGTGAGAGAGAGAGAGAGAAGAGAAGAGCAGAAAGACTCGTTAGCTCCAAGTATTGAAGAATAGAAACAGAAGTATCCTTTTAATATTTGGGTAGTTGAATTATACCTCTGTGCCTGTCCATAGCTGCCCGTTCGACAACCTCGCGTATGCGTCTTCCAGCTATATCAGAAATATCTGGAGCTTCATCGTGGAAAGGGAGATCCTCTACCCAAGCAGCTGGTACGAGCTCATCATCACTGGCCGTCATTGAAGGCGTGCGAGCCCGTGGAGCCGCTAATGGAACTGTTTGAGACATACTCGTACGCAAGATGTACAACTTGATTCGAATGGTACCTCCCCATCCACCTATAAAGTATGTCCGCTTGTATGAGAAGAAAGCGAGGATAAGTTATACTTGAAATCGCGAGCTAGTAACCTGAAGCGGAGCCAGCATTTAGTGCAGCAACGGAAGGCGCTGAAGCAGGAGTAGATGTTACAGACATGGCAGTAGTCGTTGCAGATGTGGACGTTGTTATACCAATACCACCCATCTTTGCGCTGGATCCTGGACACCAAAAACGTTCAGAGTAAGTGAGGGATGTCTCAGAAAGGATTTATCCATCTGCAGTGCATTACTGTTGATGAAAAAAAAGGCAACTATGGTCATACCTGGGGTCCAAGTTTCTTGGAGCACAAATGCTACAATTGAGTACAGCTCATGAGAGCCCTGATCGTTGACAGGAGACAATGGCAGCAAAGGAGATGTGGAGGTGAAATAGAAGGCAGGATGGATGGATCTGGATTCCAGCGTGTGTAGGCCATATCTGGAGGGGTGACGGCATATGAAATGGAACAGCTCAGCTGGAGCAGACCGAGAAGGGCTTAGCTCTGTATGAGGAAGTGGAAAAGAGAGAAGCCGCGATGTGACGCTGTTTCGTGCATGAGAGGGAGCAATAGGCATCTCAGAAACAAGACTGTCCAAAGTAGAGAGCCATTCTGCTCCTCCCATGGTATAAATATTAGCTTCTTCCTCTCCCAGCCAGGCTTGCAGTTTCTCCACATGGTAGTCGTAAACCCAAGATCCTAAATGTAATTGATGCTTGACTCGACTGCACTCTCTGACAAGAAGCCCTTCTCTTCGGCGTCCTCTCTCCATGTCTTCATCTTTATCCTTGTCTCTGTCTCTGCTATCGCTGTTTGGTCGTGTATCTGAAGAAAGAGGTGGGAGATGCATCGAATAAAGGTCACACGCGATGTGAGGGCCTTTAAGCGACAAACAGACCAGCAACAGCCCTTCCTCTCCCACAACTTTGTACATGTAAGCATTTCCAACGCTGTGGATCGATTCAGTTGCTGTTAAGAGCTGATTGTATCGTTTATCTTCTGTTTGTTCTCTCTGTGACACAGGTGTAATCTGAGAAGAGGAAGAGGAAGAGGAAGAGGAAGGCGAAGGACGAAGGTTGAGAGTTGTTGCTCCAAGGATTTGAAGGTATCGCAAGTACAGCTGAATAAAGCTCTGGGCGAGCTTATGAACTCCAGAGGCGTCTTGTGGAACAACTGGCCTGGAGGCTGCATTATTATATAAATTTATGAAAATAGCATTAGCAAAGCTCAAGAGATAGACAACTCCACAGAGAGAGCAGAGAGAGAAGAGAGCAGAGAGCTCTATGGATACATGCCTAGATAAAGTTTTTCACTCATTGAAGACTTGCGCGTTGACTGAGCCAAGAATGGGAAGTTGACACGATAGCAGCATACAACACGGCCAGATTGCATGACCATATGCACGTGAGACAAATGCGCCTCATAACGTGACTCATTGGACAAAGCGTGCTATAAGAGTAGCAAGTTGTGTAAGCTGAGTTTTATCTCTATTACAGGTATACGAAGAAAAGATACTTACGCGTTTCCACTGAGAAGAGATGTGGTGTAAAAGTAACTGTTTGCGCGCACGAGAGCTATAATATACTGCTGTATCTTTAAGCTGCATGCCGTGGCGAGCAGCTGGATTCTCCACATCAATGAGGTTGCTCTTATGCATAGGTAAAAGAGGAAACTTATCCTTTAAAACAGTATCAAATTCTTCTTTGTTCAACGCGCCGTGCACTTGTGGGCTTTGCCTTCGATCCACTTCAATGTCTGGACTAATATTGCCATCGTTGCTAGGCCCAACTTTGCCAGAGGAATTGACGAAGGGTTGTGTGAAAAACTGTTCCATGTTTTCCAGCGTGAAGCTATCTCCACCTGAAGAACGTGGTGATGTAGATATTGAGGTAGAGGATGAAGGAGCTAGTGGTGCTGGAGGGCCACCTGGGGCAGCCTTGCCTGGGGGGAAGTTGCGCAGAAATCGAAGAGCCGGTGGGATTGGTCTAGATGGCGACTGCCCAACACCATGAGGTGACGCGGTCGATAAATAAGACGGAGAAGCAGACTTTGGTCCATGGGCGAGAGTGTAGAATAGTCCCATTTTCTGCGCTAAGATGTTGCTTAGAAGCTTTTGTCTCTGCTTGGTCCATCTGCCATAACTCTCCAAGAATGAATCCAGCCTCTCAGTTAAGGAAGGCGCCCAGTTATAGGCAAGAAGTTCTATCTTCTCTCCTGTGACATGTGCAGCAAACAACCATCCTCTCTTCACCTCACCAGTAGGCAAATGTTTTACACCGGCAATGTGACCTAATAACATTTGCTCGTTATTGCTATAGCCTTCTCCTTCTTTGCTATGCTCACTTTCATTCTTTACAAGTTCCTTTTTCTGGTTTGATAAATCTTCAACTGATGACTGGGCACTGAGATCTGTTTGCATTTCATTCTGGTTTGATATGTCAACCCGTTTAGTGTGATTATCCAAAATTCCAGATATTATTGTGAACTGAAAGCGATTCTTATCAACAAGTTGTATCTGAGGCACCTGCTCGATTCTCTTCACATCCACACAACAACGTAGTTCATTTACACAAGTACGATGGGAATAGAGACGGGGCTTGAAGCAGCTATTGATTTCTTGCATAAGGGCGAGAAATTTGAAAAGGAAGTCATGCAGATCCCAAGTTGTCAGCAGATGAGGGTTTGCCACTTGATATACAGAAGGGCTATTAGCCCCTGCAGCTTCTAACAAGAGCTCCCAACATGCCTGTAGGTGTTATCCAAAGTTTAATTCAGTTTTCATGCAAATGAGTTAAATAGAATTCCGCGGAATTCTAAAGAAAAGGGATCAACTCCAGCATCATCTTGCTCCTAGAAACAAACAGTGATTACCTGATAGCGAGGATCAGGAGGAGATAGGGGCAGTTTAAGGATGCACGTCTCAAGTGCGTAATCTATGAGAGCCTGATTGGCACGTTCAACAAGCCGCTGTCCCAACACTTCTCCATTTACACCACCTCGTACCCATACTTCTAATTCGATCCACATCCAACTAGCCTCCTGTTCATTTTCTTCTCCACCTTCGAATAAAAACTAAATTAGATGTAAGAAAATATTTGTTGAGAGCGTTGATTTTTCTGTCACATCCCTCAAAGATTGTCGTTCAATGCATTAAATTCTAGGAGGGATGGGTATGTACTGGAGGGCAGGTCGGGGAGAATGCGATTGCGGCAGATATCCAGCCAATCGCGCGGCATTGGATTATCAACAGGCTGAGGTTTGTGTGGCACGTTAATCACGTGCTGTCCTGCTCACAACACCATATATATGAGCAAACTGTATTTCCTCCTGCAAACATATTTCTTACCTTTCGAATTGATAACACGCAGATAAATGGCAGCAAGGCCTTGACCTATCTCAGTGGCTAGGCTTGATGCGCCTGGGCCAGAAATATGGTTGTATAAGAACATGAAGTGTGATTCATGAAGTAGAACCGTATCTTCATCCTTGATGCCTTGTTTTTCCTTCTCACAAGATTCGCAAGGCGGTGGAACAGCAAAGTACATTCGGTGGAGAAAGAGTAAAAGGTTTTGCCTTAAGAAGAGCAGATAGAGGAATGGGTCTGTGAGACCAACAGGGAGGGGAATGGCAAGCGTCTTTGCTGGCTGTTGTGATTGGTGTATAAACGCCACATCATCTGCTGTCAGTTTTAGCAAAGGATTGCGCAAGAGAAGGGCTGAGATGACAGAGAGTGTGGCAGACGCGAGCTTGTTTTCCAACAGCTGATGTAATTGCTCAGTTATCTCAGTACCCACTTTGTACACTCCAAAGACATCCACAGTGATACTATACCCTCCTTCCTCCTCTCCTGTTGACGCTAAAGCTATATCTCCCTCATCTTTAAGGGAGAAACTGTTCTCTCTTTCATACTCTTGATCTGATCTTTCTTTGGGAGCGTGAAGTTTGAGATAAAATGTGTTACCGCTCTTCTCCTTGTATATAAACATGTGTCTTCTGTTAGCAGCAGCAAAGTGGTGCAATACCGAACCTGCACAGTGGATAACATTAGGATAAACAACAAGAAGGGCGAAGAACAGTAGAAGGGAGAAACATGCCTATCACAGCCCTGATGGCTGCATCAGGAACAAGGCGCTTATGAAGTGGAATTCGTATCTGATGTTGCTGTGGGCATGCAAAGCGTCCAGGCCTGAAATGTTCAGGCTCCAAAAAATAAGGATTCACTCTTTCTCTTCCCACGTGTAACACAAAACTATCTTGCCAGGGCGATTTGGTCTGTTGTTGCGTCTGCCCCTGCCCTTCTGCTTCCAACAAGGCACTGCAATGTGAAGTCTTGTGCAAAGACCAAAGCAACAGCAGCTGATTGACTCTCTTGCAGATAGCCCTGAGCCCTGACTCCACGTCCGCCAAGATGGCCTTTTGCTCCTCTTCTGTGAGGCCCTCACACTGAAATCTAATCATGACTTGAGGTAAAATCCCAGATTGCTGAACAGCTGATCTCAGCTCAGAGGTTGTTTGTTCGCCGCCTGAAGGGATCATAATAAGCCAATAGGGCAGCACATATTCAGAAGCACCATTCACGGAAGCCTCTGGCAGGAGAAGATATATAGTCCCAACTGCTTGAAGGCGCAGCGTATGAGATTCGGGCTCTGTCAACTGCTGCATGAAAAGCTGCATGCCTTTAATGGGCTCTAAGAAGTTTAACTGCAAGATTGAGCTGTGATGCATGTAATGAGGCAACGAATCAAGCTCCGCAAGAATAAGGTCCACAGTTTCTTGTGAAATGTTAAGCTGAAGTGTAACAGAAGATTCATTTGATGTACCAGAGAGTTCTTTTGCAGGTCTTTGAGAACGCGAATTCCTCCGGTCTGGTTGAAGTCGTGGGGATGTCTGTGATTGAGATTGAGAAGTCTGGGAGTGGAGAGAGAGGCGTATAGTTCGTAGCGCATGGAGCGAAAGGCGGGCATAGAGGTCTGCTCGCAAGTCAGTCATCAGGCGATGCAGGGCTGGAGGCAGATGGGTATAGGAGCGGGGTGAGGTTTCGTTGTGATGGTGATCAGATTTACGCCTGTGGGTTTCCTCTTCTTCTTCGCCTATTGGGCCTAGAGAGTGCGTGAGGGGGGAAAGAGTTAACTATTGGCAGCACGAATCTCAGGAGGATCTGGTCGATCTCGTTTGCGGGCTTGTACGTAAAGAGAGTAAGAATGGAAGCAAGGAAGGTGAACAAAATCATACCAAGGGTGATACCGACAAGTTTCACCACAGCTCTTGCTTCGGCGCTGGATGGGGCAGGCTTTTCTGCAGAGTCCACAATAGCCGGAGAGTGTGATGGTCGCGCGATGTCGTCGTAATCAGTCCCGTCAGTGTCGTTATCCGTGTCTGTGTCAGTGAGCTGCGCTCCATACCTACTGTAGCCATTGCTTGCGGCAATGCCATTGTGATTTTGGTATGATGAATAGGAACCTATTAAGTACGAAAAGGATAAACGTTAATATTTAGAGGAGAGGATAAAAATAAAGGAGTTTGAGACTCTGTGTGAAGGACTGTTAAGTGAGGTTCAAGTCTCAGAAGAGGGTGGAATGATACAATGCCTTCGTCTTGCGGATAGCCGTCATCTGTATCTGCACCATAGTCTGTACCTGAGTCTGTACTGTATCGCGAAACTGATCTGACGAGCTGTGTATGCCCATACGCTGGACTATAGCCATACTTATCTCTTCCCTCGCTATCTTCATCCCCTTCTGTCTCTGACCCAGAAACATAACGATCCAGAGTCGCAGAAGTTACCAAAGTGGTTGGTAAGCTGGGCAATATAATATGATAGCGTAGGAAGAAAGGAAAAGGGTAGACGCCAACAAATTTGTTCTTTCTATCCAAAGCAGAGATCGAAGGAGGCTGAATTTGTACAGTTGTAGAGAAGAAATGCTCTTCCTCTTTCCAGAAGGCCTCCTCCTCATTTTCCTCTTCGTCTTCGTAGTCGTCTGGGTCAGCATCAGCATAGTCTTCGTGGTGCGTCTAATAAATGAAGAACAACAGAATTACATGGCAATTCCTTAACCGCAGAAGTCATTCAAGATTTTGGCGGCATGTAAACCTGGAACTTATGGCTTTTCATGGCATCTGCACCTGCATAATAATAAAGGGCTGCCTGTGCAACAGGACGGAAGTGCTGCTCGACGACTTCCAGCATACGCTCCTCTAAACCCCAGTCGCTTGCATCGCCTCGTGGAGCTCCGAATTGTCTGTATATCTGTATGTAACGACCCACGCTAACCTATAGAACATTGTTAGCCAATTTTACCCTTTTTTAGTTCAAGTAGAAATGTAGAAAGAGGTCCAGTACCTCCATATTATACTTGGCACAGGAAGCAATTGCTGTGGTGAAATCATGAGGATGGACAGGAATGCTGCTGCGAAGAGAGGTGTACAGGGCTTTCACAAAGTGGCGTGCATGAAGCCGCTGTACCTCTCGACACAGCAACGCTGCCGATGATGTTAGCGTGTGGCTGCCTGTCACGAGTGGTCTTTCCTCTTTTACCACATCAGCATCACCGGCCCTGCAGACCAGATGACGCAGCAGTCTACAAGAAAAACAGAGAAATATCAGATACCTTTTATCCAATGCTGATCTTTTTGAGTGGTTATAAGAGTACCTAGTATGCATGGGAGGCAAGTGCGCCACACTTTCGCGAGCGCATTCAAAGAATTGCACTCGGAGCGAAGGATTGTCTGTATCAGCTGAGGGCTCTTTATAGGGTGGCAATAGGATCAGTACCACACGAATGTTACTCATCAACTTTGCAAAGCACCGATATCTTTTAAAGAGAAAGAAAGATAAGGCCTGGGGATAAAAGGTTTCTCTAGTTGTGAGAGGACTAACCCGTTTAGGTCATATTGGGAGTGGTCAGCAATTTCAGGCATGTTTATAGAATCTATCGGCAGCTGGCAATCAGAGACCATAAATAGGCTGATAGCCATCATCTTATGTAGAGCTTGATTGTTGGGAGGCAATTGATTGGCTAATTGGTCGTCTGCAGTAATGGGGAGATAACCGCTAAGCAATGCATACGTTTCGTCATAGCGTGTTGCAAAGGCCATGAGACTGCGCACACTCACAAAGGGGCGCTGTATGAACAAAATGATTAGCTTCCCCAGGGAAAAAAATAATCAATATAGAGTCTACCTCAATGGTGTAATCAGAAGCTTCTATAGCATCTTCAGTCTGATTCTGGTCGTCATCTCTTTCATCTGATACTGTCTTGAAGAGGTCTTGGTGTGCTATGAAAGTTTTAGAAGAGCCTGACTGACTGCTTCTATTTACAAAATCACTGATTATATCAAAGGAACATAGAGCACAAACTATATTGTTGTCAGCCCAGTGTAAACCATCTGCTAATTGATTAAATAGTTGTTTCTGAATAGAAAAACAGAATGCTATCAGTGCTGAGATTTTAATTGAGCAGGGGGATATTTAAGTCTTCCTTTAAAGATATCTTACCGCTGACAAAGATTTTTTGCCGCTGCCTGACTTATCGGTGTCAACAATAAAAGTACTGGAAATGGAACGGAGAGATAACAAAATTAGTGTCTTGCATAGAGGCAGTAAGATTAAGGACCGAGTACCCAGCTTGTGGCTCTAACCATAATTCAGTGACTATGTAGTTGGGCGGGCGATGGTAGAGCACATACTGCATTATTGCTGCCACATGGCGGGGCAAGTTGTGAGGGGAGGATACCCGCAGTGACACCTCCTTGATCAAATTGTATGTACCTGACCACCGACAAGAAAGACATCGAAGTGCACACGAATGTCAGCTAGTGATAAGATAGATCCACAAGTAAAATATGCGATACAAGCGGATAAGTCACCATAAGAGATAAGAGTAAAGTGATCTTTGAGACGAGCTCCAATGAGCAAATCACCAATAGCCATGCGTGTATCTCCGTTATCCACAACACAAACCCATCTGGAAAATTACCAATTATATCTTTTCCATATTTCTAAATTGCTTTCATACTTGTGTTTACCTCCGCTTTTTAAGAAAGGAAGAAAGAAGAGGAACAGTGGGCACAGGCAAGGAGAAGGGCTGCTCAGAAGATGTAGAGTCGGAGCTGATGGGCAAGTCGCGTGAGCCCACACCCTTGCGCTCGTACTTGATTACTATGGGCCGGAAAAGCTTTCCCCAGCGCACGAACGGTCGCACGTACCGGCCCTTTTCCTAATTATGGTAACAACAATGTAACCATTGTGACAGGCTTTGTCTCATTGTGATTTAGACAAGTGTAAGAGAGGTGGGAAAGATACTGTGAGGATCTGGAATTCATTGACTTGTTTCTTGAACTGGCGGAATGCCTGTTTGCGCACAATTGCTGGAGCAAAAAATGACATATGAAGTACGACGAAGCTGTACACAAAATCAATTGAAGTGAGGCAAAGCACTCCTATTTGATTGGTGAAAAGCATAAGAGGAATATATGTGTTATCTATACCTGTTTGTTTCCCAACTAAGCCTCAATATGCAAAAAGAGGGCGCATAGGCGTAAACAGATGCATGAGGAAGCAGCTTTACGAAGTTGGACAGTGCATCGCTAAATGAACACCATTCATTGCACATGGAAAAAAGAGCATCACGCGCAACTCTATACTGCAATGAGCTTACTCCTGCATAAGCGTGCAAAAGATAGGTTAACTAGCGATGTTGGTATGAAAATTTGTTTCAAAGAGAGAGGGAGGAATTTTATTTACCCGTGGTGGCAGGTATATGGTGCGGATGTATCTGAGAGTCAGGTAAGAGAGTCAGCTCTAGTTTATCTGTTCTTAGCCATCGGTGAAGTCGCCCCCTCAGAGCAGGAAGCAGTTCAGTAAACAGCTTCTGTTGCGCTTCTTGTCGTGCAACCTTTTCTTCGGAGCCTGCACCGGTCATTGCATTCAGTTTCCAACGAGCTTGTGCGGCTGCTGGACCCACTGCACTGCCCTCACTTTTAGAAAAATAAAGGCTTAGTTGACCAAACAGCCACCCTCTTCAAGGAGCTTTCTTTTGGTACCCAGTATAGTGTGACTGTGCAATAGAACCCGTAGTAAGCATCTTCGCCATTTTAGATTGAAGAGCACGTAGAACTCTGTCTGTCTCACTCAGGTCGTCCAAAAACTTTTGCAAAGGAGTCGTCTGTCCTATTGATTTCTTTGATTCACATGTCCTCAACTTAGTTCAGGAAAAATAACAAGCAGCACCATTCAATGCTCCACGGATTTATGATGATATTACAGAGGAACGACTTACATGTCTGGCCTGAAGGGCATCAAAACGATGCAAGTAATCTCTGTTGCCGCTTATGTATATTTGAACATGCACTGACGAAAGTGGATCTGTCACTCTCCGCGGGCCTCGAGGCGAAGGACATCCCATGATGTATTCAACCACAATATCAACTTGCCAGCCAACAACAAGCTTGATAACCAACTCCTCTATATGCGCCAGTGAGTGAGGAACAGGTCAATCTAATTGAGTGATTTCAAAAATAAACTTGTGAAGGGAGAAGCGGGTCATGCATCCTCACCGTTTTCTATTGTAATTTGAGCTGGCTTGAAGCCTTCTTGGAGACGAAGTTCCAGCACATGGTAGAGGTGGCAGTCCAATCGGTACTCTCTTGCTTTCAGTCTGCCCACAGCCACTCCAGGCAGAGGACGAGGCTGCCATGGGAAGGGATGGTCTATTGCCACATGGCTCGGCAGAGCCAACGTCAGTCCACCCACGCTCCATAGTGCTGCAGATCTACTTGAAAGCCCCGCCGTAATGCTACAAGAAATGTTGAGCCTTATTTAACATTTGCAATCTATGTTTTTAACTTACCTGGAATCAAGAGAAGGAAGAATATTCACTGGATTGGAAAGATCAAGCTCCTTAAGAAGCAGCATGTGTTGTATTGTTGTGCATACTAAGGTATCCTGACATTTCCGCAGGCTTTGTGTTGCGGATTCATCTTTGGAGAGCAATTCGGTACCAAGCAAAAAGGTGCCCGATGTTGCTGCGCAAAGACAATGAAGCATCTCTAAAGGAAGAGGTGTGGTTAGGATATGGCTTTTCAGAGCTGTGCTTCAAATCTCCTAGTTTGTTGAGCCAGCTGAGAAGAGGGCTTATGAGCAATCAAAACCTGTATCAGGGATATATCCAAAGTGGCAATGTATATTTTCATGTGAATTATCCAGCTGTATTACACTGCAACTTATGTCCTCCCTGTTTAGCAACATCACATAATTGTCATATGCTCTTAGGTCGGGTACCAATGATATACCATCGGTTATCACTTACACAGTGTCAAGGAGGTATTTGTATGATAATAGGGTTAATGAAGCTAACGATGATGAATAACAATGCAACTCAGGATACACACTAAAGAAGGACAGGCATCATGGGGCATCAATGTCAAAGCAAATACTCCATTTTGAAGTGCTATACGAAGATCTGGAGACATCAGAGTTGCACTCCTGTCCGATTGGGTAGGAAGTTTCAATTTAGTGTCCAATGATACATTTCATATTCTATCCGACATTAACTGAGTGATCTTCATTCACAGTCAAGATGCTTAGCTAGAGAATGCAAAGAAGAGATGAGAAGCGATTCGCCAGCAGTACGTACCCGTTTTGGTAAAGTCTTACTATATCATTCTCCATGTTTTCAATTTGTTTTCTTAAAGAAGAGAGGAGCGAGTGAACATTGCTCGATGTTACAAGACATCCCTGAACTAACACGCGAAAAGCATCTGTTGTGGAACCCTGAGCAAGTACTGATACGAAAATCTCTGGCATGATCTTTCCGAAGTATCAACGCAACAAAATACATAAGAAACAAAGCCATTGTGTTTCTTTACTCTCTTCTCTTCTGTGTGCGTGTGTTGTGTTGTGTTGTGTCTATGTGATGCATAGCTCACCTCAAGATTTAGAGACGGGAAGGTTATAGGTTTGACCATATCAAGAAGACATTTCTCGAGAATTGGAAAAAACCGGTCATAGAGCACTATTCCCTTGTTTGTTATTGCTGCAATGGAAGGGCTCATGTCTAAGGAAAACACAATTCTATAGCGCATGTATACGTTGACGAAACGTGTATTCACCTGCAGGTGAGTAAGAGATTGCAGAAGAATGGTCATGGTGAGAATAAAAGAGACCAGGGTGAACAGTAAGAATTGAGAAGAGGGTTTGCCTGAAGTGATAGAGGAGCAGAAGGCACGGTAGAAGACGCCTCCCTTGGGGTGGAGGGGGCTGTGCGCAGAACACTCTTCTTAGATAAATATTTGGCCTCTGTGGCGGAGAGCAGTAAGCTGGTCTCGCGGTGCACAGAAGCATAAAACAAAAATAGCTCCAGCGAGTCATCCTCCTTTTGTGTGGTATGTGGTGTGGACGCCAAGGTATGACCATAAATTTAGGTGTAAAAGAGATTTTGCTGATATCATGCAGCGAAACAATTGGGGGGGGGGGGAGCACCTCTTCAGAGTTTTCAATTGGACGCTCAGACAGAAATCGCTCTATGAACCAAAGAGTCCTCTCAGTGCGCGACCACGAAGTGTGATCTGCAGCAATGGCGAAGAGCTCCTCTATTTCGGCCGACGGCAGCAGGCCCTGCGAAGACATCGCGAGAGAGGGGTGTATGTGCAGACTTTAGCAAGACCACTGGAGTGTGCAAGAAATGTGGTCTTGAGGGGAGCGCAATTAGGGCAGCATCAGAAACGGAGAGAAAGAAAAGTTAGGGCAGCTCAACTAGTGGGGGGGGTGTGGTGGTCCAGTCTCGAACCCGTGACGTTCCGTTTGACCTAACCCTCACCTTAACCCTTCAGTTAAATCGAGAATAAGTGGTATTAATAACATTAATGTGCTGTTTAATAATCTCTTTGGATACTAAAATGTTACAGCCTACATTATTCTGCACATTTCCTGCAATATTTTCAAAGAAACCGGGGGGGGGAGTGGGTGGCTCGCTCTGCTTGGTCGAGGCATCTCATTCTTCTCTTTCACATTTTCCACCCACCCACTCACGAAAGTTTCGTCTTTCTGCATTCTGTACCTTTCCAAGGTTTGAATCTGAGAAATACGGCTGGCTGTGAATTCACATGGAGAACCCCAAAAACTCGCCTATGCAACCTCGAAAAAATAAAATCAAAGATCGCGACAAGGAACCCAAAATGAGCGCCGAGATGGTCTCTTACAGCGACAAGGGCGAAAGAGAGGAGAAGAAGAAGAGGATTGAAAGTGTAAAAAGACAAGACTTGGGATATAATGATGGCTTGGGTTTGAAGAAAGAAAAGAAGGATTATAAGGATGATCGAGAAAAGGACAACAAGGAAAGGAAGCTTCGCGAAAAAGAAAAGCGAAAAGACGAAAAGGAATATGCTAAAGATAATAAGAAGGATTACAAAGAAAAGAAAGACTACAGGGATGATCGAGGAGAGAAGAAGGCCATCATGACAAAGACCAAAGAAAGCGAAAAGGCGCCTAAAGCGAAAAAGTCAGACAAGGACAAGAAAAGGAAGGACTCTATCTCAAGGGAGGATTTCACCAAAATTAAAGTACTGGGCAGGGGCGATGTGGGCAAGGTCTATCTCGTGCGCCATAACAAGAAGGATAAACTCTTCGCCATGAAGGTCTTGGACAAGGCAGAAATGATCAAGAGAAACAAGGTTGGTCTATATGTATCTGTATATGTTGCTCAAGTTACTCTTAAAATTCCCCTCTCTGCTTTGGTGGTTGATCCAATCAATGCTATCTTTCTCTTTTCTTCTCTTGACTTTTTTTTCCTCATCAAATGCCGCTTATTTCCACTTCAAAACAGGTCAAGAGAGCTTTAACAGAGCGCGAGATTCTTGCCACAGCGAATCACCCCTTCATTGTGACATTGCATTATTCCTTCCAAACCAAAAATAACCTTTACTTCATTATGGATTACTGTGCTGGAGGAGAATTTTTCAAAATGCTGCAACGTCAGCCAGGCAAATGCTTAACAGGTTCGTGCTCTTACTCCACACACACATTTAAAAAAAAAACTCACCATCTTGAAAACGCAATGTCTTTAGAGGACCAGGTCCGCTTCTACGGTGCTGAAGTCTTACTTGCCTTGGAATATCTACACATGATGGGGTTCATATATAGAGGTAGGCTTGGAACCGTTGTCCATTTGACTAAATTAAAAGACTCAGGAACTAACTATTCCTTTATTTTTAATTTTAAAAAGATTTGAAGCCTGAAAACCTGCTCCTCAACGAGAGCGGCCATGTAATGCTAACAGATTTTGACCTTTCCAAGCAATCTGTCACGCCTGTCAACCCTAAAGTTGTTACTCAGATGCTCACGGGCAAGATGAAACTGGATACGAGACCTTCTGTTTATACAAACTCTTTTGTTGGCACAGAGGAGTATATTGCACCTGAAGTCATTGAAGGGTACGGTCATACAAGCTCTGTAGACTGGTGGACCTTTGGTATTCTATTGTATGAAATGCTGGTATGTGTTTTTGCTTTTGCTTTTGTTTTTAGCCCATTGTGATAATCACCATCAACCGAGCGATAGCACATCTGCTGATTGACTGACCCCATCTGTTCTTTAGTATGGAAGAACTCCATTTCGTGGTCGTACTCGTGAGCACACGTTTGATCATATTTTGCACAAAAATAATATTAAATTCCCGGAATCACCTGTGGTATATATTTCTGCTATCTCTTTCTTCAGTTGTTGTTGTTTCAAAGCTGCATATATTAAACACTTGTTCTTTAGGTAAGCAAAGAAGCAAAGAACCTCGTCAAAAAGCTGCTTGATAAGGATCCGCGCAAGCGTTTGGGCTCAGAGCATGGTGCAGCCGACATTAAGGACCATCCATTCTACAAGGGAAAAGTGAATTGGGCGCTCATACGCAATCAGACCCCGCCCATAGTACCTGACATCAACCAACGTGAGCTGATGGTGGCCCAAGAATATTCCGACTCATCAGACGATTCCACCGACGACGAACCAGACAAACACTTTTCCACGTTTACCCCACGTACGTTGCTGCTCTCTTCTCTCTCTGCTCTCTGCTCTCCACCACTAGTGTGTAGCACTGCGACCAACAGTCCAAACAAACTTCTTACTTTCTTTGTTCCTTAGTTTCCAGGAAAGACGACTAAGCAAGGCGGGGACGGGGGAGCCATTGGTTATATGCGTGCACCACCAATGATTGGTTTTTCCGAGACCTTTGGGCCTTTGTTCGTTTTTTTTTCCTCGCCACCCCCCCTACACGCAAGCATTTAACGCATCGGGTGGATGGTGTTCCTGGGGGGGGGGGCAATGCATCGCAGCAGAAATAAACTGATCCCTCCTTGGGGAGTTGTATGTACTAGTCTATCAGCATCACTACCCGTACTGCCACACACACCACCATCATAAAAAAAACACAACTTTTATCTCTCTCTTGGATTAAAATTGTGTCGTGAATTGAAATTTCGTCGTCGAACCCACAAAGTGCGCTTTTAAATGCGCATTAAATCAATTAATTCACCACACATGAATTAAAATGGTGGGGCAAACTGTTGCTGATATTTGATTGGATATTTGATTTAAAAAGACGAATCAAAAATCAAAAGGTTCATTTGGGGTTGGTCCTCCTCCACAGGAATGAAACCTTTCGGATACTTTTAAACTAGACAGCCTCTTGTCTCAACAAAAACCAGCTGACCACCCCACGCCACAAATGGAAGGAAGCAACAACATAAATCTTGGCTTAGGAGGCATCTCTGCAACCTATAACACCATGGTGGATGCCATTATTCGCCCGCCCAGGTAAGCCTTTTCTTCCCATTTGGGGGGGGGG